>PVJN01017927.1:0-19050 GCA_004026805.1 Lasiurus borealis
GTGTGCTCTGGTTACCACTGTTGTATTGTTGTCGTCAGTGTCACTGTCTTGTCTTCTTGGCTTAAATGTGTTGAGGGTGTGAGTCAGAGGGATGCAATCACATACTCAGAGGAGACTGATGCTGACCTTGGCTGGAGAGGAGAGAAGAGGGATGAGAGGGTCAGCAGTGGCTTGCTCTGCCACCTGGGAAGAATTGGTTGGAAAGGTGGAAAACTGAGAAGTGTTCAAAGCCAAGATTACAAAATTAATAAAGAAGCTGAGCTAATGTTCTGAAGGGTAGTTTGAGATTTTGAAAAGGATGGGTGGCCTTTATTACTTTATGAATTGCAGATCTTATAGTAAATGGTGTCTGAAATATCAGCAATGGAAGAGAGATTATTTTATAATGAAAGAAGTAGGGAGATTTAGTCTTCTATTTAAAGGGGAAAAGTGAGACTCACAAGATGTATAGTATGTTTTCTTGAGTAAAAGATTTAGCAATAACACTTATTTTCATGAATACAATATATCTAGAAAATGTTGTCAATCTCTTTGCACAGAAATACTGTATCAATTTAAGGATGCCAGAAACTCCCCCCCCTCCAGTTTTGATATAAAGCAAATAAAATAATTGCATTTTCTATGTATTGCTGTAAGACACCTGATCTCCAAACCTAGCTTTAAAAAGCCAGACATGCATTACGACACTCGTGGCCCTGCGCATGAATCTGTGTGAGTGGCTACCTGCCACTTGCCTCAGCTGGCGGCCCGCCTACTGCTGCTCATAGCTCTGCTGCAGGTAACTCGCTGCCCCACCCTCCTGTAGCTCTCTACCTCTTGAAGCTCCACCTTGCTGCCCTACCCTCCTGCTCTTCGGTGGTTACATGATGGGGTCCCAGACTAATTTTCATATTACCCTATTATAAGTATAGATGCAGTTTCTAAGCATCACGAATCTGGGAGAGGCATCTCTGGATGGTCTGACTCAGCAGTTCTCACGAAGTTACAGTGAAGGCATTGGTCAACACTACAATCATCTGAGGCTTGGCTGGGCCTGGTGGTCTTACTTTCAAAAAGGCTCAATCACATGACTATTGGTAGGAAGTCCAGGTTCCTCACACCTGGACCTCTCTATAGGATTGCTAGCATGTTCCCATGACATGGTGGCAGGCTTCCAGGAGCAAGTGATCCAAAAGAGGGAGAGCAAAAGGGTACCACAATGTCTCTTGTTATTTAGCGTCCAGGTCACAGATAGTCACTTCTGCCATATTGTATTCAATGAAGCCATTCCCTAAATAAGCCAACATTTGAAGGGAGGAGTTTTCCAAAGAATCAAGGGCAGACTTTTAACACAATAGTCAAATTAATTAAAGAACCACGATAGTCAAATTAATTAAAGAAGTCTCAGTATTTAACATGAATTATAAGACTGCAAGGGAACACACATTTGTTAAGAAGTCCTTCAATTTATATACTTTTCATAAAACAATCACTAATAATTAATATTTGTTTAACACTCCACATACCAGGTACTGTGCTTGGCCTTTTGTATCATGTTTTATCCTCAACACAATTCTGCGAGATACATCCTCCTCTTACCACGTTTCATCAAAATTAAAATGCCATGCATTGTAACGTGCACCATTAAGAAACAACAAAGCCCATTATACCATAGGACACCTTATTTATAGAATACGTACTTTGTACTATTTGAAAGTAAGTATTCTAGGCTTATTTAGACCCTTTTTAGGGGGTCATATCACTCTGTGTATACATAAAAAGGAACACATGGTGAAATAAATTGGGTTGTTAAAACATTTTTACATCCAGAGTCCAATTCTTCTGAATCATTGACCAGCCTTGCATTCTAGGTCCCGTGCAGGCAGCTGACGGGTATAATTTAGGAGAAGTGGTCCTACCTCCAGCCTTGAAGTTTTAGTCATCACCTGGCAGTGGGATTGGGGAAGCGTAGTGGAAAAGAAAATATCATTGGAAGATCACTGTATTGCAGACAAGTGTAGGACCTTGCATTATATTTCCCATGTCCTGTGCAGCATTCCCAGGTTCTCAACCACACCTTCTTCTATCTGTTGAGTGATAGATCGTATGTCATTAGACCATACCTGTTCCATATTGGATTCCCCCCCCTACATTTTTTAAATCCATTTATAAAATGGGTTTTATTAAATAGATTATCATCAGATGGCTCCCTAAAATTGTATGAATACCTGGATAGGGAAGTTTTATTTTTCCAGTAATAAAACTTATTATTTGAATCGCTGACTTTTTTCTTATTTTTTGAATCGTTGACTTTTTTTTTTCCTAATCGACTACATTTTCTTTGCTCTAAATACCCAGACAAGGTAGCTTTACTTTCATTTTTGCTAAGATTGCTTTCAGAAAGAAAAGTCCCTTATTTGTATTCAGTTTGGTTTCTTCGTGGTGGGCATGCTTCACTGCATCCCTCTTGTATAAGGAATTGTTCTGTTTTGAGAGGAGAGGACAGAGCAGCGAGTGAACACTTCTCAGTGTTACATTATAGATGACTCTCAGATGTTTGAACCTGTGTGATCGGCAGTTACGCCAATTCAGCTTCTTATTTCTCCAGATTTTGCTATTTCCACCACTAATCAAATTTAGTGACAGTTACTGTAAGGTTTAAAAAGTTATAGAATAAAGAAATGAACATTTTTGTGCAAATAAAAGGTTTCTCCTGGTGAAACTTTCGACCACTTGGTTTGAGTGGTGATGGCTCTTTATTTGCATTTTATAAGCAATCACAGCCATTTGCATGTACAGTGAGTCAGTTCCCACTGAGCCACAGTGACAGGGAAAACAAAACTGAAAAACAGCAAAACTCAACATGTAAAAGGGGAGAGCCACCCTGTTTCTCTCCGGCTTTCGGAGGTGCTGGAAGGATGCCCGTCTGTCCTCATCAGATGATTCTGGGCAACAGGAAATGAGATATGAAAGCTCCTCTGTATACTTTCCCAGGAGAAATCACGAGTCTGAGCACCGGAAGTGAGGGTGCTCAGAGATGGAAAGTCCACTTAACTGGGGGCCGAGTTTAAAGCCCCTGGGAGTTAATGGAGACCTACCAGGTGCCTTCAGCTCTCTCCCAGGAAGCAGCTTCTAGTCGGAAGGTGGAGAGCAGGGATGCTGGCACCATGAAGATGGCACTTAGAGGGGCAATGTGGCATGAGAGGCAAAGCACAGGCTTTGGAGACACACACACCTGGGTTTTTGTCTCCCTCCCTCCCCAGGTGTTTGAGGTAGAACAGGCCTTAAAATTTAAGGTATATACACAAAATGTAAGGTATAGCCGGACCCCTTGTAAAAATGCAGACTCTGACTCAGTAGTTCTGTGGTGCAGCTCAAAATTTCACATTTCTCATAAGCTCCTAAAAATGCCAATGCTGCTGATCCGTGAGAAATAAGGGACTAGAGGGATCAACTTTATTTCCAAGTTTCAATTACTCCCTGTGAAATTTAGAAAAACTGTATCTAATTCTGTGATTGTGGCTTTGATAATAAATAATACATGTAAACAAACTAGCACAGTGCTTGGTACATCATAAAGTATTCAATAAGTAGCATTATTGTTGAACAACATTTTCTTGCTTTAATTAGCTTCAAATGTTTGGTCAATTTGAGCCAAGGAGCAATGGCACCAGGGACATTTCTATCAAGTGTGGCATTGTGGGGTTAAGGAAGCTGGAATTTTCATTTACATTGTTGAGTTCATTTTTTTAATGGTGACTGCTTTAGCTATCTAAAGATTTCTGTGTTGTTGTTTTTTTGTTTTTTGTTTTTTGTTTTGTATGTGTGTGTGTGTGTTTTCTCTCCAGGACGAATTGAGCATAACGTGGAGTCAGAGAGAGAGAGAGAGAGAGAGAGAGAGAGAGAGAGAGAGAGAGAGAGAGAGAGAGAGAGAGAGAGAGGAAACAGACAAAAGATAGGATTTTACGATTAATCTCACTTCGGTCATTTTTAAAACAAAGAAATGAAACCAGCAAGGATTTCAGATGTGTTCTTCAACAACTTGGCATGCAATGCATGAGGGAAATTGGCTTGCCGACTGGCTGAGTGGTGCTGACATGCTACGGGTACCCAATGAAGCTAGAGTACCAGCGTCTCAAGGCTATTTTTCTGTTGCAGAAGTTCTTTGTAGCTCTTTTACATTTCAACAGCGTAAGGTTTTACCCACTTGGTATAATTTCTTTGGTAACCATTTCTGATTTTATAAAGTTAGGCTTTTACAAAATTAGAAGTTCTATTCTGGTGAACGTGCAGGAGTCCTGTAATTACCCAGCGCACTCCACAGTAATTACTGATGCTGGGCCTTTTTCCCTGTGGCCAAGTAGGCCTGCCTTATTATGATATGGTAAGTGCTTAAAATGTTTTCTCAGGGGGAAGTGGCTATGAAGGGGCCTGCTCCCTTTCTCTGAGGAGGTAGGAGATTTAATACAAAATGTCCAGATCACTCTGTCATTGTTTTTTTCATTTCTGTGCACATCCTGCAAGTGGCTTTAACTTAAAGATTTTGTGAACCGATGAAAATTTTAGTTAGAAAAAGAGGCACATGTCCTGGCCAGTGTTGCAGAGTGGTTAGAGCATTGGCCTACACACTGAAGGGTTATGGTTCTATTCTCAACCCCCGTTTGGGACTAGTTCAGGAGGGAACCAGTCTAAGCGTCTCTCTCACATCAATGTTTCTCTTTCTCTTTCTCCCATTGCTCCCCCCTCCCCCTCCGATCTTCCTCTTTCCCTCTTGCTCTCCACTTTCTGAAAAGCAATGGAAAAAACATCCTCAGATAAGGATTAATAGCAACAGCTACAACAACAAAGATGCATGTGGTAAAGTGATAAGGAGATATTGCATGCATAAAAAATGTTCAGTTGTATTTCTTTCCTTGTCCGGTAGTTTTGAAAACCAAATGATAATGGGTTGAACTTTAACTTTTTGAACATAGCTCATCTTAAAAATGTAACTAGGTAGAGCAACTCATTTTCTTTTTTTAAAAATTAAATCTTTATTATTCAGATTATTACATTTGTTTCTCTTTTTTCCCTTCCATAGCTCCCCTCCACCCAGCTCCCACCCTTCCCTCTACCCTTACCTCCCTCCCGTTTACCTCATCCATAGGTGTCTCACAGTACACCCTTCACCCCTTTCCCGCTGAGAACTATCAGTCCACTCCCTTTCTGTGCTCCTGATTCTATTATATTCACCAGTTTATTCTGTTCATCAGATTTTTAATTCACTTAATTTTTAAATTCTCTTGTTGATAGATATGTATTTGTCCATAATTTTTTGTCTTTTACCTTTTTCTTCTTCCTCTTCCTGAAGAGTACCTTTCAGCATTTCATATAATACTGGTTTGGAGTTGATGAACTCCTTTAGCTTTTTTCTTATCTGTGAAGCTCTTTATTTGCCCTTCAATTCTGAATGATAGCTTTGCTGGATAGAGTATTCTTGCTTATAGGTTCTTGCTGTTAATCACTTTGAATATTTCTTGCCACTCTCGTCTGGCCTGCATAGTTTCTGTTGAGAAATCAGCTGACAGTCGTATGGGTGTTCCCTTTTAGATAATGAACTGTTTTTCTCTTGCTGCTTTTAATATTCTCTCTTTGTCTTTTGTTCTTGGTATTTTAATTATGATGTGTCTTGGTGTAATTCTCTTTGGATTCCTTTTATATGGGGTTCTGTGCACTTCCTAGACTTGTAAGTCTATTTCTTTGACCAGATGTGGGAAGTTTTCAGTCATTATTTCTTTAAATAGGTCTTCAGTATCTTGCTCTCTGTCTTCCTCTGGCAGCCCCACAATTCTGATGTTGGTACGGTTGAAGCTGTTCCAGAGGCTCCTTACATTATCTTCGCATTTTTGGATTCTTTTTTCTTCTTGCTTTTCCAGTTGAGTGTTTTCTGATTCTTTATATTTCAAATTTTTGACTTGATTCTTCCCTTTTTCTAGTCTGCTATTAAGACTCCATACAATATTTTTTATTTCAATCAGTGTATGTTTAATTTCTAGTTGGTCCTTTTTCATCTCTAGTTGGTCTTTTTTTCATCTCTAGTTGGTCCTTTTTCATTCCCTCTTGGGTCTTGCTAAATTTATCCATCTTTTCTAGGAGATTCTTAAAAAACCTTATAACCATGGTTTTGAACTCTATATCCACTCATTTGTTTTCCTCCATTTCTTTTGTTTGTGATCTCTTCCTTTGTCTCTGCATTTTCACTATGCCCGAGAACTTCTGTGTTGGATTCAGCATTATGATACTAGACTTGCAAAACTGCAAAAGCCTCTCTGTTGAGCTTGGGATGGGTGGAATCTCAGGGCTTAACAGACCACCTTGCCTTCCAGTCGGCCCCAACCTCCACGGCCCCTGGGTCTCATGTGTCTCTGGGTAATCGCTGGAGCAGTCCCTGTGTGCATGTGCAGTGCCTCTAGACTGCTGCCTTTCTGGCTCCCCTGCTCTCAGGGACCATATGAGTCTGGGTCCCCAGGGTCTTGCCCGAAACTGGGGTTTAGTGGAGTAAGAAGTGGCACAGTTGAGAGGCTCTGTCTCCCACCCACTCATGAAAGCCAGTGGCATAGTCAGCAGTCGGTCTTCTGCAAGCAGTGCTGTGTGTGCCACCAGACTTCTGCCCTTTCGTGACTCCCTTAAATTTCCATGCACTTCTCCCTTTTCACAGTTCAAACTCCCCCCACTATGAGTTTCAGCTGGACCTGGGGTTCAGTGCCGTAGGATAAGAGGTTCAGTGCAGTTGGGAGTCTCTGTGTCCCTCCCGCCAGAGAAAGTCAGCCAGGTACTCTGGCCCCTGCTCTCTCCATGTGCGTGTGCATCTCCATACCTCAGGTTTTTGCAGCTCCTCTGGGTCTCCATGAGCCCCTCTCTTTCCTTCTAGTTGTAGAGTTTAAACTCAGCCAGCTTTCCTGTGGTTCTGGATGATGTCCATTCTATCTGTTAGTTATAGTTTTGAAATTGTTGTGCGAGGCAGCAGTGTAGGTGTTTACCTATGCCACCATCTTGGATTCCTCCCGTTGATAATTCTTATCTCTCTCTCTCCCTCTCCCTTCCTCTCTGAAATCAATAAAAATATATATACATATTAAAAATATATTTGGAATACAACTAGAGAAATGCCATTGTTACCTTTGTTTTGAGTATGCAGAAGAGAGAAAAAAGATTGACCTGGCCTCAGATTTTGGATTAGATTTAGATACGTTTATGTCCTGGATCCTTTGGGTTGTCTCACCGTCTTGTCAATGAAGGATGTTGTTATAGCTAAAAGTGAGTTTTGTTTTTCCCCCAGAAGATATTAACTTCCTTGATCCTTCAAGATGGTCAACAAGTTAAATTAATTAACCAGAAAATATTAATTAAGCATCTTCCATGTACCAGTCATTGGAATAAACAGACAAGCAGGAGACCAGCATGATTCTTATCCTCATGGACCTTGTGGTCCAGCAGGGCAAGAGATGCTAAATATAGGTTGGAGCTTAGAGGCCAGGTGGGGCTGAGGACCTCAATTTTCGGGGTTAATACAAATAGTAATTGAAGCTCTAGGTATCAAGGAGGTTGGCTGGAGCTGTCTTCCTTCATCCTTAGTCACATATAAGAATAATGTAGGAAGCTTTAAAAAATTCTGAATCTTGGGCCCTATCTTAGACCAATAATTAACTAAAACCACCTCCAGGGGTGGACCCTGATATTGGTATTTCTTAAAAGCCCCCCATGGAATGTGAATATGCAGCCAGAGTTGAGAACCCACTGGTCTAGAAAAGTGAGAAAAAGGCAGATAAAAAAAGAAGTATGGGAAAGCCTAAATCACTGTTATTAATGAGATTTTCAAAAAGCTAAAGAGGAGTCGTTATATCAAGTTCTTGGGGAAAATGATCTGGTCTGTGGGATAAAGGAAGTTTTCTACTCTGCTTGTCTTCCACTTTGCATAAGGGTGTGATTTAGAATTTTGACACTCTCCCTCATGTATCAGAATAACATGCTCCCAGAATCAGCATTGTTAAAATGGCCGTGGAGCTGGCACTGGGCACTGTTGAACTTGGATCTGTGTAAGGTTCAAAATAGCATTGGAAACATCATAAGGGGGAGAGGGAAAGCATATATGATGGCAGATGTTAATTAGACTTCATGGTGGTCATTTCACAGTATATACAAATATCAAATCCTTGTGTGGTATGCATATATGATGGCAGATGTTAATTAGACTTCATGGTGGTCATTTCACAGTATATACAAATATCAAATCCTTGTGTGGTATGCTTGAAGTTATTATAGTTGATTATCCCTCAGTTAAAAAACAATAGCCACGGGAAGACATTTCTGTGCTTGACTTTTGCTCTTCTACTGCAAGAAGACATTTGGACTTGTACCTGTCTGACGAAAACATCCTCTTCCCTGGTGTATTCCCTCCACTTCACATTTCAGTTTTTATACCCATCCCGACTTGGCTAGTTTTTTAAATCTCAGGATTCATAGGCACTATTACCTGTGTACAAAATCCACAGCAGGACATAATTCATGTCTGAATTTAAAGAACTTTGTGTTCAACTGGGTAAGTATATTTTATTCTGCGTGTTGAGCACTGTAACAAGTGCAGGAAGTGGAGGGGGAAGGCGGAGGGAGGGAACGTGTGACTCCCACTCTCACGGAGCACACCGTACTTACTGATTAAATCGGAATAAGTGCTGCCTGTAGAGTACCTAGTGCCAGAGGAGTTACAATGCCTGCGAAGAGGCGTTTCCCCTGTGCCGTGGAAGCAACCCAGTTCAGAAGGGCAGAACGACATGTCCGCCTTTTACTCCGGGCATAGTGGAGTTCCTAAAGCTCCCTTTCCTCCCCTGAAACAATCCGCTGTTTCTCCTCCTCTGTTGCACATTTTGCTTTTTCTGATGATGAAGGATTCTCTGACTTTTGCCCTCTAGGATCTCATCATTTTTATATTGTCTCAATGATTCTTTTACTTGGGATTCTGCCTCACAGAAATCCCAGAACATCAAGTAAACCCATTCTGGTGTTTATTTGTTATTCTAAATCACTTTTCTCCACAACAGGTCTTGACTTTTTTCTAACTCAGTGTGATCAGCAGCTTTGCTTTGAGATGTGAATGGTCATGCTCCAGACTGGACTGTAGGACAGGACGCCAGGCATGGCATTCAGAGGGCATATGGGGCAGGAGCGTCCAAGAGAAGATGCTTACCTCCTTCTCCTTGTCTACCTTTCCTGAATCATGCAAAGTACTTACATACACTGTTTTCATCACATCCTCTTTTATCATCCCTGTGAAAAAAGTTCTCCCATAAACTGCCCCTTCCACATGAGCAAGATAAAGATCATGAAGCATGAAGTCCCTTCACTTTCAACTTCAGAGCCACATCTGACATTAGAGTATGTCATGGACCCTACAACCAAAATAGATGTCAAGCCAATACCCAGAGACCTGGACTGGGTATAGGAAACATGCTCTTTTGGCTGGGATTTGTCTTGCAAAATCCAGCATACATGGGCAGACAACTCTATGTAATTAGAGCATATCTAGCTTCTAGGTTAGACAAAACTTTCTTTTCCTCTTAGACATTGGGTACTTCTTTTGAATATTATCTTTTTACTCAAACATTGCAAGAAAAGGCAAGACAGACATAAGACTCCTTCTTAAGAAGTTAAGAAATTTCCTTGGCAAGTAGAATGGGGAAACTGGGACACTCAGATGAATAAACTGGCTGAGCAATTTACAGCAGATCAGCTCCCTGGAGATAACATCTAGGCCTCTGTTGTATTTCAGCTCCAGGCCCAGAAAAGCAGCAAAACCAGGTGGGCAACACCAGGACCACTGGCAATGACTAATGACACCTGCCCTGGAGCTGACCAATCGGTGGAGAGTATGACCTTAAAAGGGCACAATTCATGAATATTTTGCTGAAACCCTCCCTTGAGACCATCCCTGAGATTCTTTCCTATGTAAGAAAGATCAAAACTTTTAAGACCAAGAAACAGTGTTCTCTCTCTCTCTCTCTCTCTCTCTCTCTCTCTCTCTCTCTCTCTCTCTCTCTCTCTCTCGCCCATGCCTTACCCTTCCTCTTCTTCTCTACAGACATGCATCTCTTAATCTCTATGGGACCTCATGAGACTTGCAACCAGGGGAGCAATGGGCAGGGAAAGCTAGTTCCGGGTTCATACCCTGATCTTGTCTCCAAGGCCCCCTTTTCTCTGACTTCCAAAGCAGTCAGGCCTCATCTCATTTTTTTCCTATAACATTTCCAGAGAATCAAAGCAGCCCAGCCTAGGCTCTCCTGTTGCTGCTGCTTTGCAAAGCCCTTCCTTTGTTTCACTGTCCCCAGCTTTAATAAACGTACCCTCATAGTCAGCCAGACTAGAGTTGTGAATTCTTTTCTGCATGAAGTCAGGAACCCGCACATTCCTGGCTGGCCCTAGGCAGACCTGCTCAGGGCCAGGTCCCCTTTCCAGTTACAGACAATATATCCTGATTACACAGCACTTGATAAACCAAGGTGTATTGGGGTAGACTATGTATGGCTTGCATATGTATGCATAGAAAGAAAACAGTTTTCAAAATGCAAAAGACCATCAAACCTCAGAGGGAAGGTAGGGAAAGGTGGGGTAGGGAGAGAGATCCAAAGGACTTATATGTATGCAAATAAGCCTAACCAATGGACATAGACAGCAGGGGGGTGAGGGCAAGAGTGGGGGGAAGGGGGTAATGGGGGAATAAGGACAGATATGTAACACCTTAATCAACAAAGAAATTATAAAACAAACAAAAAATGCAATGACTCTCATCTCTAAATTTAAATAATGATCAAAAGAGGTTTCCTAAATAATTACTTTTGTGATTGCTTCAAGATGCTCACTTATAGTAAGACTAGAGGCCCAGTGCATGGACCCCTCAGGGGTCCACCTTCTAGCTTAGGCTAGCTTCCCAGGGAAGGTCTAAGCTGTCAGTCAGACATCCCTCTGGCAGTCTGTGAGCCCCACTGCCACTGTGTTTACAGCCATCAGCTTGGCTTGTGGCTGAGAGGAGCTCCCACAGAGGAGCACAGTGACCACTGGGGGCGTCTCCTCCATTGAACATCTGGCCCCTGGTGGTCAGTGCATGTCATAGTGATGGGTCATTCCTGGTCCTTCAGCCGTTAGGGTCAATTTGCATATTACCCTTTTATTATATAGGATTGTCTCTGCAATAATCAGTGTGTTACTTCTCAAATCTTGAGGATTTCTGTGACTATTTTAGTTTATTAAGTTTGCTTTAAACAATAAACCAGATATGGCTATCTTTTTTGGTGGTGATAGAGTATACTTATAATCAATAAACACTGCCTAGTTGAGTTGCAAAATGCTGGGACCTGTTAGGTATTAGGGTTAATAAGGCAGAATGATTTGGGTTATTTCGGCTCTCATGGCCATGTCCTAGTTAGTGGAAAATATATTGAGTTCCATGAGAATATCCTTTAGAATATACTGCCTCCTTATGTGACAATTTCTGTTATAAAGGTTTATTAAAAGACAATGGGTTAAAAGAAAGTAATTGATTATTTTTCTCTGTTTATGATCTAGTTCTATTGCCCATAATAATTTTGCAATTTTCTAGTCCATTGCAAGCAAGGCTTTCTAACATTCATGACTTTCTGGAGTTTTTTTCTTTTCCTTTCTTTCTGCCAAACCATGGAAGTATGGGTGCTAAATATATATATACACACACATACATATACATATATACATGTGTGTGTGTGTGTGTGTGTGTATATATATATGTGTGTGTGTGTATAAGTATATATATATGTATATATATATACATATACACACACACACATATATATATATACATATACACACACATATATATATATATATGTGTGTGTGTGTGTGTGTGTGTGTGTGTGTGTGTGTATTATTAGACCAGCTAGAAGAACGGAGAAGGTAGGACCTAATTATATATATATATATATATATATATATATATATATATATATATATATATATATAAACTTTCTTCCTCCCACCTTCTCCGTTCTTCTAGCTGGTCTAATAATTAGATTCAACAGAGGCAGATTAACAGGAGAACATATCTAAAGTGCATTTTGTGAATGTACATTTTAGGGTGCTATACTAAGGCCCAAAGAGGCATTGTACAGGTGAGGTTCTGGACAGAGGAGAAGGAGGGCAGGGGCCCAGAATTTGAAGGAGAAATAGACAATTCAAACAGATTCCTGCTAAGCAGCCCAGAAACAATAGGGAATGGAGGGGTTCAAGGGATCCAGAACAGGCTTCCGCGTGGATCCTTTTTGTCTACCACGCGTCAAGCAAGATGCTCAGGCGAATACTCTAAAGATTCGCTCCCCGAAGTAGGCCTTTCTACCTGAATTCTTTTAGGCAGGAAAGGAGAGAGTCAAAGGTTCTTTCTTAGACTTTTGTTCCTTAAAAACCAGCTTAAAATCAGTATCCTGAAAAGTATATTTTAGGGTGGCAGACCTTTGGTTCCCTTTAGAGGAACTGCAGACAGTATTGCTCTTGTCTGTTCTGTACGTTGCCATTCCAGAGTGAGATTTTATTTGAGAAAAAAAAAGAAATTCACAGTAAGAAAATGCTGAAATCCACCTTTATAAATCACATCTCCCAGATCATTATGGTGTTTCATAGGGAACCCATTGAAAAATATTATTGGCCACATACCAATGACAGTAGTCATTTTCCATGTACCTAGAAGTTCCATCACTTGTCCTTAAAAAAGGAGGCTATTGGCTCAATAATTAAATGCCATGGATTATATGAAAGAAATAAAAGTAGTGTTTCTGTTCTTTAGGATTCTACGTACCAAAAGGGACAAGTAATAAATTTTGCCTAATATATGCTCCTACTGTAAGGATCGCCATTTTTCCCTATAAAGAACCACATAGTAAATATTTTGGGCTTTTTTGGCTATATGGCTTCCATCACAACTCAACTCTACCATAGTAGGAGGAAGAGAAAGCTGCTATTAGACTACAGTAAGCAAATGGGCAATCTTTGTTCTAAAAAGTCTGAATGGAGACAAGTGGCCATATTGAGTGGTAATACTTTTTAAAGACTGCTAGAAGACAGATTTTAATGAATGCACTTAGGATTTTAGAGAGTAGCTTACTGTTAATGTTTGGTTATCTTGTGATTAGTTTATTTGTTTTTAAGTGTTCAGAGATATTTTTCATGTCTGCATAATACTTTACATGACAATTACCCATTTGAGGATGCTAAAATTATTTTTAGAGTGGGTATTCACTTTCATTTCTTCCTTAGCTATGCCCTGGCTGGTGTGGCTCAGTGGCAGAGCATAGGCCCATGCACCAAAGAGTTGCGGGTTTGATTCCTGGTCAAGGGTACATACCTGGGTTGGGGCACATGCAGGAGACAACCAACTGATGTTTCTCTCATATTGTTCTCTCTCTCTCTCTCCCTCTCTCTCTCTTCCTCCCCCACATCCACCTCTCCCTTCCCTTTTCTCTAAAAATCAATGGAAGAAATATCCGCAGGTGAGGATTAACGAAAGAAAAAAAGTTTTTATGTTTCATAGAACTATTTTCTAGAGAGTGGTTCTTACAATTCAGCTCAAATACATTTTGACTATATTTGTTTTACTTATGTGTTTTAAAGTTATAGTTGACACACAGTATTAACCATTTTAATATTTTTATTTAATGGTGGAGAGAGAAGTGGTAATTAATTGCTTTTAAATAGATGTTCAATTTTTCTGTTTTCACGAGTTAAATTTATTGGGTCAAAGGAAAATGATTTCTTATTCAGTGTTTTACTTTATTTCCCATCTTTGTACATATTGCCTGTGACTTTAAGTATTTTCAACAACTAGCTGCAACATCTCAAAAACGTATTAAAATGACTTTAGAAGAGGAGTTAAAAGATTATCTATGATTACTGAAGCTTAAATCTTGCTTATCAATAAATGTCAGAATTATAGGGGAAAATTATACCAAGAAGTAAGATTATCAATGAACTCTTCAGTTATTACAAAGCATTAAGCAGTGCTTGGAATATTAAAGAATACTGGTACTTACAAATTCTGAAAATTATTGTGTGTCTCTTTCTGTAATACCATCAACTTCAAATAGAGCTACTTTCATGTACCAATAAATAACAGCTCATGCAATAATTCTTCTTATGGACAGTAATAAGGATGTTTTTACTGGTTGTGATGCTTTTATTAAGTGACAGAGCAAGATTGAGGGATAATGGCTGCTCAAGAGATTGCTAAATTGGAAGCAGAGGGCTGCACACAGCTGAAGATGGGTCTTATTTTGCTTACATAATGGTTTGTAAATTTGTTATGACTTAAATTAGATGATTTTAGAAAATCAGGTGACCTAAAAAAGAAGAGTGAATCTGACCTAGAAGGCTTATATTTCTGCATGGCCAAATTCTTGCTGAAAAGTTTTTGCTCCTTTTAGGTGGCACGTTTTCATAGTCCTGGTCATTCTGCTAGGGCGTGCCTTCATTCCAACACCCATCCCTCCTAATTCATTAAGTCTTCCAGCTGACCTGGAGGCATATACTTTTCAGCATTTCAACTAGATTCAAAGCAGAAATGACTGGGTTAGCTCATTATCAGCCTCTGAATTACCCAACCCCGAAAGTCCTCAGGATCTATGTGTTGTGCTGTTTTATTGAAAGCATACTGGGTGTCAGACTGTGTAAGAATCCTCATCCCAGTTCAAACCAGTGTTGTCATTGCCCCCCCTTTACAGAGGTAAACCGAGGACACATTGTAAAGCACTTGCCCTAAGCTCACAGGAGAGGGAGTGGGGTTGCCATCCCAGGCCTGAGCCCTGGAAAGTATTTCTTGTCTTTTATTTTTGATAATCTTCTTTTTTATTTTTCTATTCTAGAACTCATATTGAGGCATTGCCTCTCTTGATATAATTTTCTAATTTCCTTTACTTTTCTATTTATTGATGATTTTCTTTGTTAATCTTCACATGAGGATTTTAAAAAATATATACGTATATATTTATTGATTTCAGAGAGAAAGGGATAAGAAGAGAGAGATAGAAACATCAATGATGAGAGGGAATCATTGATTGGCTGCCTCCTGCATGTTGGACCAAGCCCTCAACCCAGGCATGTGCCCTTGACCAGAATCGAACCTGGGACCCTTGAGTCTTCAGGCCAACACTCTATCCACTGAACCAAACCGGCTAGGGTGAGGATATTTTTTTCCCCATTTTTTTTTCTGAGAGAGTGGGAGGGAGAGGAGGACGGAGAGAAAGAGAGAGGAACATTGATGTGAGAGAGATGCATGACTGGTTGCAGGGGTGAGAGTGAGGTGGGGGAGCAACCCAAGTATGTGCCCTTGACCGGGAATGGAACCTGTGGCCCTTCTGGGCAAGGGCTGATGCTTTAACCATTGAGGAACTCCAGTCAGGGTGTTTTTCTTGGTCTTATATATCAATCTTTCTATCGAAATACATAGTTCTTTTATCATATTTTTAAAACCAGGGCTCTTTCTTGCCCAGTATTGGTTTCTTTCCTATTCATTCCTGTTTTGGTTTTATGGGCGTGATATCTTCTCTTCTCCAACAATATGATTATAGGCTTTTCCTCTTTTTGAAATTTTCTTCTCCTTCATTTATTGTCATCATTTCCTTCAGGTCCTTTCCCCTGCCTTTTTGCTTTGGCCTTTCTCCTTCAACTGGAAGCTCCTCCTCAAATGTCTGTCTGATAGCTCCTTAGCTAATCATTCATATTTAAGCATGAAAGACTAAAATGCACCTTGGAAGACCTGTGAGTGGAGATGGGGCTTGTTAATTGGTGCACTTCACTCCAGGGTGATCAGGCATCTTACTCACCATGGAGATTAGCACACGATTTCTCCAAGAAAGATCTCTATGATCTCCTGCATGCAGTTACATACTTTCTGTGAGCAGGTGTGGGGAAGAAGGCTGAGATACTCACTGTTCATTATAAAAATACTAGAGGCCCATTCACAAAATTCATGCAAGAGTTTCAGCCCTTGCAGCCCTGGCTGTCTCACTCAGCCCTCACAACCCCTTGTAGCCAATTGCAGCCCTTTACAGCCCCAGCTTTATCCGGAAGGTTGTCTGGATGGTCCTTCTGCTGTTTGGTCTAATTAGCATATTAGCTCTTTATGATATAGGATTCTCTCCATTCCTTTGTTTTCAGTTTGCTACCTCAGTCCAGTCCTAAATGTTCCCTGGAGCCTGTGGACAAAGAGATAAAACTCCTGATCTCCCATGAGGGCTGTGGAGATCAGATGGGGAAGGAGGAAGCTTGGTGTTTTAGCAGGGCTGGCTCTGTGATTGGTAGATTCAGACAGTTTCATCTTCGTAGCAAGAAACTACCATTACGTTTTAAAATAGTTTTACATTTTACTTTGATTCATTTATTTGGCTTTGATTTACCATGAGATGGAATGATTGTAAACTTTGACTAAACAATATTCTGACTAGTGAAAACAAAAAATGCTGCACATAGAAATAGACCTGTTAACTGTCCTTTTTGGGGATGAAAATGATTTTATGTATTTTAGAGATTCACCCCATGGAAATAAATGAATACTTTAAGTTTCTCACATAAGACATGAAAAACCACATCTCCCATAATTATTTCAAGAATTTTCTATTAATGTTGCTGTCTTCAGTTTCACAATGAGATGCAAGAATTCTATTCCTGGTTCCAGCTCAGCATCGAAAAGCCTCCCTTTAGACACCACCCCCCACATCTACACTCTCCAAGAACTTAATTGCATCTGAATTATGTTGCCAGTTGGAGTCCTTAAATAAGAATACAATGCTTCTTTAGACATGTGTGTGTTTTTCTCAATATGCAGAGATATAATTCTAAATCTTTTCATAACTTAGGAGTAAGAATAATATTACTTTCACAATCTGACTTAGTGAATTAAAATTATGAAAATTGTTTACTGGAACACATAAAAATTGGATCCACCTTTACAAGACAACAGTGCATTTACCAAGTGTATTCATTTGCTAGGGCTGCCAAAGTACCACAGATGGGATGGCTAAAGCAACAAAAATTTGTTTTCTTGCTGTTATGGGATCAAGGTGTCTGCTGATTGGTAGACACCTTGATTCCTTGGTTTGGTTTTGTTTGTTTGTTTTTTGTTTTGGTTTTTAGGTCTCTCTACTTGGCTCACAGATGGCTGGCCACCTTCTCACTGGGTCTTTCCCTGTGTCTAAGTTTTGTTTCTGTGTCCCAATTTCCTTTTCGAAGGATGACAGTTATAGTGAATTAGGACTCACCCTAAGACGTCATTGTAACTTAATTATCTTTACCACCTATCTCCAAATAAGGTTACAGTCTGAGTTAGTGGGGGTTAGGACTTCAAAATATGAATTTTTGCTCATTTTACTTAATTCAAATGGGACATAGAACTTCTTTTAAGGTATTCTTCTAGTTGAGAAAAGTGAACTGTTATATTACATTCTATTTTGTTTTCCATTATTCTGTAGGCGACTCCAGTAAATGTCAGTAGCTCTAACTTCCAGGATAAAAGCAAAGCCTATGGAATAATGAGATCTCATTTTTCATGCCAATTTATTAATGATTAGATCATCATTACCAAAACATTTATTACAGCTAATCTAATTCTAGCTTTTTTTACACTTGCTCTGAATTCTTGCTGAGCAGCATGAATAGTCTGCTTAAGAGAACTGGTTAAGATTATGTCTACAAATATTTTATCCATTCTAATGATTTATCACACTTAAAACTAGATTTATTTCAGATTCCTAGAGTTATGGAATAGATAAACATTACTTTGAGGAAGGGAATAAGCATTGAATTAAGAAGAGGCAAATTCTGTAATTTTATGCTGCTATAATATGGCTTTATTATTTCTGGAACTATCTAAACTCATTTTTACAATGTATTTAAAACTAATCCAGGTATATGACAGATGGGTTAGGGTGATCAGGCAGGCAGGCAGGTGAGTGGTTAGGAGCCAGTGGTCCTGGATTGCAAGAGGGATGTCCAACTGCCAGTTTAGGCTCTATCCTGAATGACTGGGCCTAAACCAACAGTTGGAAATCCCCCGAGAGGTCCTGGATTTCAAGAGAGTACAGGCCAGGCTGAGGGACCCTCCCACCCCCCAACCCCCCTATGCATGACTTTTGTGCACTGGGCCTCTAGTGTTTTGATAATTGCTATAGGCTAAGTGGGGTAAGAGTAAAGGAAGGTCCACAGTTAGTTTCCAGGTTTCTGTTTTGGGAAACAGGATGGATGATAGTGTGTAATTCATGAGGCTATGGAGTGGGGATGAGACACCAGATTTGATGGGGAATAGGAGTTCAATTGTAAACATATTAAACTTAAAGGTGTATGAATATAGAACCACATAGAGAATTCTTAATGCAGAGAATTCTTAATGCAGATCTGTTCATAGGAGAGAGACAAACTGGAGGCTTAAGAGTTTCATGCTCTACTGACTGAGCTAGCTGGGCACTTCCAGACTGGAGATTTAGATTCTATGGTTTCAGAAGAAAGTAAGTGGTTGAAACCATGGGAATAATTTAGATAATAAAAGAACAGTAAAGAAGGCCAGGTAAAGTTTCTCTTTTTAAGTAAATATTACTTAAAAAGAAATATTTCATAAATTTTGTTTTAATTTTTTAATTTCTTGAGTGTTAGTTATTTTTCTCAAAAGCCCATTGACATTCTAAGAGTAATTTATTGATTTGCCCTTTGTAGAAAAGCTTGATGAACTTTCTTGAAATGATTTACTAATTATTTAACTTTATAATGATGTATTGCTATTAAAAGTATAATTGAAATATATTTGGTAAATGTAAGCCTTCAATTATTCAGTCTAAGCAGTTTAGAAATCTTGCTCTGTGGTTTATTTTATTTTATTTATTTATCAAAAATACTAGAGGTCTGGTGCATGAAATTCATGCATGGGAGGGGGGCACTCAGCCCAGCCTGCACCCTCTCCAATCTGGGACCCCTCTCACAATCCTGGACTGCTGGCTCCTAATTGTTAACCTGCTTGCTTGCCTGGTCACCCTT
>PVJN01017927.1:19150-39887 GCA_004026805.1 Lasiurus borealis
CTCTCCTCTGCCAGCCTGGTTGCCCCTAACTGCCCCCCCCCCCTGCTGGTTTGGTCTCCCCCAACTGTCCTCCCTGCCAGCCTAGTCACCTCTCACAGCTCCCCTGCAGGCCTGATCACCCTACACAGCTTGCTTGTTCAGTTGTTTGGTCATCCCTCACTAACACCCCTGCTGGCCTGGTTGTGGGCAGCCATCTTGTGAGGGTGTGATGATCAATTTGCATATTACTTCTTTATTATATAGGATATTTTTATTGACTTCAGAGAGGTAGAGAGAGGGAGAGAGAGATGGAAACATCAATGATAAAAGAGAATCATTGATTGGCTGCCTCCTGTACTCTCCCTATTGGGAATTGAGCTCACAATCCTGGCATGTGCCCTTGACCGGAATCAAATTCAGTCCTCAGGCTGACACTCCATGCACTGAGCCAATCCAGCTGGGCTTCTGTGCTTTTTTTTTTTAAAACACACTTTCATCTGATGTCTGCCTGTTTACAACTTGTCAGTCATCAGTGAGTTTCATGTTTCCAAAGCCAGTGAATGCTCTTCTGTCATCATCTTCAGTCTCTCAGCAGGACTGCCATTTTTCACCATTCCCTTCTTGAAACCCTTTCATAGACATGTTTGTAAATTCAAGGTTTAGCTCTGGAGAAGGTTGCTTAAAAACCTGGTAATGAGTGTCCATGCTCTTATCTGAGTTAGGGGCTTTCTCTAGACTACTGACTATAATTTTTTAAAAGACAAAACTAAATTTTTACCAAAAAAATCTATCATTCCTTGTTACAACATTGATACATTACTAATATGATATGGGGAAAAAAAGAGGAAGGAGGAGGAGAAGGAAAATGAGGAGAATGAAGAGAAGAAAGAAGAAAGAATAAGAAGAGAAAATGATAACAATGGGTGACTTTGGATAGAGAGGCGGGAGTCGGTGGGAGTTAATTTTCACTGTAGTCTCTTACATCTTTTGCATTTTGACCATCTATATTTTTCACTCATCAAGAAAGTAATGCAGTTTTATAAAAAGAGCAAAGGCCATGGAGATGTCGTTTTCTGAAACAGCATACTTTAATTTCTATACAATATGTACTTTAGTAATTATATAGTAGAAATGGAATATAATACAATTTGAAGATTCATTTGATGTTGTTCTTACCATGTTTTAACTGATTTTGCAGTTGTAATGGGTATAATGATTTAGGTCTTCTCATTATGAGTGAAATTTTTTGTTTAGAGGGCCTTATTCTTCTCTCAGTATTAAACTTTGTCTCAAAAAATACGAAGACCTAAGACAGCTAGTCCCAAATTGATTTGGTGGCTCTACAATGGTATCATTGAGACACCCAAACTCTTTCTATGTTTCTATTCCAATAGGAAATGTTCTGTTGCTAAGTTTGTTGTCTCACAGATATAGCTGGCTGCTCCATCTCTACAACTTGTCTGCAGGAAGAGAGAAGAACAAATGGAGGCACAACTGACAGTCTAGAATGCTCCTGATGGAGACATTTCTAATTGCCTACTTTCTAGCTGAAAAGAGCTTCCATGTCCTCAATTATTTCTATGCTGTGAAATGTATGATTTGTCGTATTTAATTTTTTCTAGAAAGCACCCTTCTTGAGTAATTTATTGTCCTAAACCAGAGATCAGCAAATTCATTAGTCAATAGAGTGGCAAACCGCAGCTTGAGAGCCGCATGTGGCTCACAAGCTGCAGTTTGCGCACCACTATCCTAAACCAATCTGAATTTAGTGGCCCAGCTATGCCTGCCCAGTTAACTTGTTAGATTTAGGATTATGTTTCTGAATTGGATCTAAGCTTCCTTTAAAAAAATCTCTGTTGAAGATATTTTTTTTTTTTTTGGTAAAAATTTAATTTTGTCTTTTAAAAAATTATCAATTTATCTTGATTCAAAATTAGGATAAGATATTTTAGAGAAAGGACACATAGTATTAAACATTGGCTGAGGTCTGATTCCCTCCCTATCTGCAGATTTTGAAGAAATGTTTATGGAAGACTTTGCTGGTTTGTGTTACCAGTACATGGAGTGAGGCATGTCCATTTACTTTTTCTTCATTAGAAAATTTGTTACTTATTTTACTTAATTAGCTAATTGTGAAATGGAACATCAATAAATAATTAATGATTTTGCAATAACTATTCACAACAGTATCTTTAGATGCAATTTCCAAATGAAAATCATGTCTTAATTTTCTAGCTTATGATGTTCACATTCGTATTTTCACATTCAAAGTCAGAAAAAAAGCTAAAGGATATTCATTTTCTGAAGTAATAAGGAGACAAATTTGAAGAGAAACTACTCTGTGCTCAGTTCCCAGATACCACATGTAAGATAATTGTTTCAGTGGAGACTTTTGTTATAAATGAAAGATAGGGGCTTTCTCTAGACTACTGACTATAAATATGAAAAATAAAGATATGTATTGGCCCACATTTGGAAGAAAATGAAAAAAAATTATAAGTATAGAAATGTAGTTTATATTATTCATATACTACCAGCTTCAACTCTTTAAAACAAAGCTGTAGGTAATAATGGAGTGAATAAAAGGAATATATGTTCAGATATTTTCTGTTTTAGCTTGATTAGATTAAGCCTACTGCCTGGGAAATTAGCACAGTCCCCTAAGTTTTGACATTGTCCTCCCAGCAGGCATCACTGCAGTCACTATTAAATTATCTCTTTAGCTTACCAGAAACTCAGCTTGCCATTCATCATGACCTTCTCCAAAGTTGCCATGACAACAGCATGGTCCTTGTAACAATTGGCTAGTTAAGGCTAAGCCTATTAATAGTATAAAGCACTTGTAGAAATATCACTATTTATTGGATTTGGAGAGCTTCTAGCTGTTTACATAATTTTACTGAAACTTATTGAAATCTAGATTGCTTACAAGGTTGAATTATTTGAACTAAGGATATATATATCCTAGATACATAGCATAGAGAAACATTAGTATTCAAATTACTGAGAACCCTGTATTTTTATGACACAGGTTGTGGTATATTTTCACTGTGGTGAAGAAAGGAAAAAGGAGAAAAAGACTAATGCTAATACTTTAAACTTCTCAAAGAAGATAATTAAGTTTTCCATAGAGATATCAATGTTATCTAAAGCTTCCTGTCACAAGTCATTCTATAATATAAATTATGAGCCTCTCTTTCCATATTTATGTGTCCATCTCTTAGTTTGAATAGAATGTAGGGTAATTCCTAGAGTCCATGGTGTGTCCCAGACTCTGATAGGAGGAAGGTTTTCATATACATTTTACTATTTTTTTTCATTACTGACACTTCTATTATAGAGAAAGGGCAAATAGCAATATTAAAATATTTCATCTAATTAATTGCCTTTTAATGTGCATGAATTTTACTGAATCACCACACATTTAGGTAATATTTAAGAAGTATTCCTGAAAAAGAAGATACAATGGTAATTGAGTTGTCATTCTATCCTCTGGGAACTCCTGGTCTGGTTCTTTATTTTCCCCAGTTTGTAAAAGAAGCCAGAGAAAAATAGGGTTGAGATAGAAGGATTTGTAGCAAAGACCAAGACTCTTATTGTAACTTCTCTTTTCAAGATCCTGATTCTAAGTGAAATTTTCCAGTTTCCAAATGGTTAAACCATTTATCTCTAGGATATGGCCCTACAATTGTTCCTTGAAAGATTAAAAACCACTTGGTGTATAGAATTGATGCTAAGTATACTTGTGTGAAGGTGTGCTGAGTTTCAAGGGAAAGAGAAGGGGAAAAAAGAAACCTTCATAAAGGTATTCTTGTTTACAAATAAATTACATAACCTACTTCTACCATATGTAATTAAATGCATTTTACTGAAAGGATCATTTAAATTGGTGTCTTTCAGAAGTGCAGCCTTTGACAAAGTCTCCAGGGTAAAATCCTTTAGAGATTATTTCTCACTTAAAGATTGTAGGTGGTGCCTTTAGCATATTTTTTTTTCCCATTTCAAAGAACCAAAGAACAGTCAGTTAATTTTCCTCCCTTCAAAAATTGACAATACTTAATATAAACAGTTAAAAAATGTGGAGTTTAATTTGGAAGTGTCATAAGTGTCTTATGATCAGACCTATGCAGTGATTATTACAATATTAAGAACTAGTGACCCGGTGCATAAAATTAATGCACATTAAAAGGGGAATTAATGAGATGAAATATTTTAATATTGCTATTTGCCCTTTCTCTATAATAGAAGTATCAGTAATGAAAGAAAATTAGTACATGTATATAAAAATCTTCCTCCTATCAGAATCTGGGGCATGCCATGGGAACCAGAGTCAAGTTCCTGCCCACCCACATGTGCCTCAAAATCACACAAGACCCTGACCTGGCTGGCCCCACCTCCCTTGGGCTACATCCCGACCCAGTTGGCCCCATCCCCATCAAACCCCACTAGACGGGGGGCATGGCCTCAGGTCCCCTGCAGTGGCCCAGCATCACACAGCCTCAGGTCCTCGCCGATTGCTTGTTAAGGCTCATTAGAGGAACTCAGCCTCCACTGTGGGTGCAGCCATCTTGTGTTATGGGATCACCACCTCTGCTGTGAGTGCAGCCATCTTGTTACAGCATGATGGTCAATTTGCATATTTGCTCTTTATTAGATAGGATAATTATGATTTACAACTGAATAAAGATATGACCAAGTCTTTATGGGAAACCTTTGGATCATTCTCCTGCCCCTGTGACTACACTGAATCAGAAAATGGCACTTTTTTTTATCACAACCTGCAAAGCAAATCTAACTCCACAAAGCATTAGCAAGGGATGTGGATTTTACTAAAAATGTTTTGGATAAATAGATGAGAAAGAGGTGCAAGATTGTGTTATACTTAACAATGCCTGGCCAAAATCCCATGCAAAATTTCCAAGCTCCTGTAGCAATTCCTCTTTAGCCCACATCCACCTTAACCACAGGTCTGCAAGTGGCCTCCTAGCCTCTCCTTCTTTGTTGCTTACAACCATTTGTTTATTCCAGATGTGCTCTTGTGCCATCTCTCTTTAGGTTGTCCTCTCCTGCATTTTTCTGTTTATCACCCAGTTCAGCAAGCAAGGCATTCTATTCAGGGGCAACCCACTTTAGAAGAAAACAGGGGATTGCACATCCAAATAAAAATACATTTTGATGTATTCTGAAAGATTGCAACTATTCTCTTTTCCTGACACATTATCTAGAGAAATGTGAGCAGAAATGAAAATTACACAAAGATGACATCAATTGGAGTTATTTCTAGTCCCATTTCCTGTAATGCATGATACATTTCAAATAGTCTCTTCTATGGCAAGAATATTTCAAACCAGTTTTCTTCATTTGATTGGCAAGACAGCATGATCTATTTCGCTTCTGTGTACTACTAATACAGAAAGCCACCACACTTTAGTTTTTAAACCAATAAATACAAAAGGACCCATTCATTTGAAGGTAATTGTTTCCAAGAGCCAGGGCACAGCTGTGGCAGTCCTGTACACACTCTTCATTAGTAAGCACTGAAATCTAGCTCAAATGGGTCTTAGCAAAAATGGGCGATTTATTAGAATGATATTGGGATAGCTCATACTGTTGATGGTGGAGCCCCTGGAACCTGGCAGCATTGGGAAGACTCAGGACTGGAACATTGGAGTTGACCTCCACTTTGTCCTATATTCATCCCATTTCAGGAATGGGACTATGACACCTGTGTCCCAAGAAGGAGAGGAGGTTCTATTTTGCTAATTCTGCTTAGGAAAAAGCCAGAGATGGCTTCTGACTTGTCCACCTTGTTAGCAACCACACCTGAGCCAGCCACTGCAGTAAAAAATACTTAGCCCAGGCACCTGCTCTCTTATGTAAGGAGAGAAGCAGAGCCCAGTTACAATCCAAGTAGTAGAGCCAAGTGCATTGGCTAGACAAGACCATCACCAGCAGCGCAGTCATTCTTATATTTAGAATAATTATTCTTTATTAATGTCTTGAATAACATTTAAAAAATTTTAAAATATGATGCAATTCTAATATTTTTCTGGGAAATTTGGAGTTTTATTTATTTATTTATTTATTTATTTATTTATTTATTTATTTACCACAGTACACATAGTTCTTTTACTTTACAACCCACACTGGGAAAGCTTTGTATACATTTATATAATGCATATTGCAATGATCATTGTAAAATCCACACTATTCTTATTTGCCTTCTTGGCTCCATCTGTCTTTTCTTACAGAGAATCTTGTTCATATGAAAAGGGATCATTTCTCAAGGCTCTAATTATGTACAAAAAGAAATACAGCTGTGAATTCATCATTGTTTTTGAATCCCCCAAGAACTACTTTGAAAGTGCACACTTACACAGTGTTAGCTGCCACACAGACAAAATAATCGTTAGCAATCCTGAATTCTGTTATGATTGCCACTGGCAAAGATTACAATTTGTAGGTGACAGAGAGATATGCATATGTAGATAAATTTAGATTCATCTGAGAGTGATGATGACAGTTCTGGAATCCTATACTTACACCATTTGCCAGAAGCCAGTGGGTATCTTGGATTTGGCCTCTTTGTTCACAAAAAGGGATTTTACAAGGAATTCAAAGGATAGGAAAAATAATGCTTGCCTTGCTGGTTTGGCTCAGTGGATGAGCGTTGGCCTGCAGACTGAAAGATCCCAGGCTCAATTCCAGTCAAAGAAATTTGCCTGGTTGCAGACTGGATCCCAATAAGGGGGCATGCAGGAGGCAGCCAATCAATGATTTTCCTCATTAATGTTTCTATCTCTCTCCTTCTCCCTTCCTTTCTGAAATCAATAAAAATACATTAAAAAAATAAAAATAAAATAAAAATAAAAAGAGATAATTTCTCAAGGCTCTAAATAATGCTAAAAAATTAAACAAAGAAAGACATCTTACCTAGAAATAGTATATTTTTATTTTTCCTTAAAAAGAAGTAAATAAGTAAATATATTAAAATTTTCCACAACTGAAATTCATTTAAATGGGAAAGAATTGAGAGAATTTTTCACTGCTCTCAGCAAACATCATAAAAAAGGATCATCTTTATGTTTAAAAAAAATCACAATATTGCTTTAAATAATAGTCACAATGTTAGAACAGTGAAAGGCAAAGGGCAGACAGATCAATCTTATTTAAAAACTTCTATATGCTATTTAGTCTGCTAGGTACTTATCTCAACCTCATATGTATCTGAGAGGTATATTATCATTCCCCTTTCAAGGATATGGGAATGAAGGCTTCAGAAATTAAGTGATTAATCAAAGGAACACACTTATTAAGAATCAGTATTCAAGCCTTATTTGCAAGTTAAATATACATTATTGAACCGATATTTATTGAGTATCAATAAAGGACCAGGTAGTAAGAGTGTAAGAGCTAGAAATACAGCAGGAAAAACAAGAAAAGACTGGAGTCCCGACACTTGTGGAGCTTAAGTGAGAAAGGCAATTTTGATGTTTGCACACATCAACCGGTATGCCTGGTCCTCTGTCAAATCAGCCCCTTGAATTTCACTGGATTAGTTCCAATCCAGAAAAGCCGAGGCCCACACCTTATCCTACACCATTGATTACTGGAACCCTTGCATTTTACTTTAGTGTTTGATTTGATATCTGCCCTGTGCCCCGATAAGAAATGAGAGTGAAAACTGTGGGCCATCTATTTGATCAGCCTAAATCATGTTCCTGCTTAATGTCTATTTCTTGATTCTGGTCTTCTGTTCGTTTACCAATTCAGTATGGTGAATTCCGAGATCTAATTTTAGCTGTGCCTTGAATATATAACTCTTTGATTTCATGGGCTAAACTTAAGAGGCGTTTAGCCTATTTTGAGAAGAGGCTGACCTTTCCTAAGGCAAACTGTGAGAAGAGGCCTATTTAATCCTAGTTTTTTTGTGCGTTTTATTTTTTTCCTTCTCAAGTTTAATGAAATCATACAAATGTGACCAAAACTTGGGAAGGAACTATGAATGTGAATGAACTCTGAGATTGTTGACATATCCTGTTTTTGGGGTAGAGGGAAAGTTACCCAGACCATGGAGTAGGTTTAAGGGGATCCCAAGCAGAGGAGCCAACTGAGCAGAACCAGACTTGGAACATTGAGGTGGGGGGACAAAGTGAATTTAAGGAACTAAATTTTGAGAGATTAAATTACTTGACAAGTTACTTGCAAAAACCCAGCTTTTGATTTAAAGCTTAGTGTTTTGCCTTACCCGGTTTGGCTCAGTTGGATAGAATATTGGCCTGTGGACTGAAGGGTCCTGGGTTTGATTCCTGCCAAGGGCACATGCCCAGGTTTCAGGCACAATCCCAAGTAGAGGGCATGTATGAGGCAGCCAATCAGTGATTCTCTGTCATCATTGCTGTGTCTATCTCTCTCTTCCTCTTTCTAAAATCAATAAAAATAGATTAAAACAAAAGTTCAGTGTTTTATTTCTGGTAAATTATTCATTTTATTCCTTTTATGTTTTTAATATTTTGATAGTACTTCATTTATTTAATAGTGTCATACTTTAAAGGTGTAAATAGTGCTTTTACTTGGCATCAGTTATATGTTGCTTTTGAAACAATTCAATATTACACCAGCTCTGATGATAACTGATCTCTCCATTCCTTTGGTTGCTTCTGTCAGCAGGGGACTCTAAACCCATTTGACAATAGGGGACGCTATACTCACTGAACAGCAACTTCCCATTCCTCCCTCAGCAATGCAACCATCATCCTACTTTCTGCTTTGGTGAGTTCTACTGTTCTACTATTTTAAATATTTTATGTAATTTGATTCATGCAGTATTTGTCCTTTGTCACTGGTTTATTACAATTAGCATAATGTCCTCTAAGTTCACCTGTGTGGTAGATTAGGACACAATTTATTTTTTATGGCTGAAAAAAAATTTCATTATATATATATATATATATATATATATATATATATATATATATATAATGAAATATTTATATACCACATTTTGTTTATCTGCTTATCTACTGGCAGACATTTAGGTTTCCATTTCTTGGCTATTATAAATAATGCTGTAATTAACATGGGGAGGAGCAAATGTATTTTCATGAACCTGATTTCAATTCTTTTGCATAAATACCATGAAATGAAATTACTGGATCATATGGTGGTTATATTTTTTATTTTTTTAACTTCAATACTGTTTTACATAGTAGATCTAACATTTTACATTTCTACCAGCAGTGAACATGGGTCCCAATTTCTTCACATCCTTGCCAACACTAATTTCCTTCCTTCCTTCCTTCTTTATTTCCTCCTTTTCTTTCCTTTTTTTTTAATAATGAGTATCTTAACATGTGTGAGGTGATACCTCATTGTGGTTTTAATCATTTGCATTTCTGTGATACTTAGTGATCTTGAGCATCTTTTCACATACCTGTTGGCCATTTGTATGACTTCTTTGGAGAAATGTTATTCAAATCCTTTGTCTATTTTTAATTCAGGTTATTATTATTGCTATTGAGTTGTATGGGTCTCTTATATATTTTTAAAATATAGTTTTATTGATTTCAGAGAGGAAGGCAGAGGGAGAGAAACATCAATGATGAGGGAGAATTATTGATTGGCTGCTTGCTGCACATCCATCGCTGGGGATCTAGTCCACAATTGGGCAGGTGTCTTGACCGGGAATCAAACTTTGACCTCCTTGTTTCATAGGTCAGTGCTCACTACTGAGCTATGCTGGCTGGGAATTTTCTTATATTTTGGATATTAACCCCTTCTCAGATAGATGGTTGCAATAGTTTGATCCGTTCTATAGGTTGCCTTTTCATTCTGTTGTTTCCTTTACTGTGAAAAAGCTTTTAGTTTGAAATAGTCCCACTTGTCTCCTTTTGCTTTTGTTACCTGTGCTTTTTGTCATATCTAAGAAATTATTGCCAAGGTCAGTAATATACAGCTGTTCCCCTAAGTTTTCTTTTAGGAATCCAATAGTTTCAGGACTTATATTTAAGCCTTTGAGTATACTTTTGTGTATAGTGTAAGATAAGGGTCCAAGTGCATCACTTTGCCTGTAGATATTTAGTTTTCCTAACGCCATATATTGAAGAGACTATCTTTTCCCCATTGTAATGGCTGTACGAGCTGTAGCCAGGTGTTCTCCACTTTTATTTGTTCTCAGTGGCCCCAGGCACCCAAACAATGTTAGTTTCACCAGTGGTCTAAGTGAGCCAAGCCAGAAATCAGTCTCTTGTGAAGCCCTTTGAAAAGCCAAAATGTTGGATGCAAGCTTCACTCTCTATATGTCCCACCCAGAGAAGTTATGAATGGGGGTATTCTCTCTTCATACTCCCCCCTCCAGAGAAGTTATGAGTAGAGGCATTCTTTCTTGATGCTGAGCTGTGTTGGCGTGTGAAAGGCCTGAAATTGCTCTTCTTACCCATTTTCAACATGGATATTCTTGGCTTTGTGCTAGTGTGGGGTGCTGCAACTTCTTAACTGAGTTCTAGAAATTTTCATAAAGATATTTTCTCTGGTTTATATTTATTAAATAATTGAGGGGAACAAGGGCTGAGATTTCCTATACCACCATCTCACTGATGTCTTTTTTTAAAAAAGATGTCTTTCTTGTTACTGCAAATGGGATTAGATTATTATTTTTTATTTTTTACTGATTAAGGTATTACATGTGTACATATCTTCCCGTTGCCCCCTCCTCCCCTCCCCTACTCCCATACATGCCCTCACCCCCTAGTGTCTTGTGTCCTTTGGTTATGCTTATATGCATGCATGCAAGTCCTTCGGTTGATCTCTTATCTCCCCCACCACTCCCCAAATTTCCCATTGTAATTTGACAGTCTAATTGATGCTTTACTACCTTTGTATCTATCTTTTTATTCATCAGTTTATAATGTTCTTTATTATCCATAAATGAGTGAGATCCTGTGGTATTTTTCTTTCATTGACTGGCTTATTTCACTTAGCATAAAGATCTCCAGTTTTTAATATTTAAACTACCTGGGAATTTCTATTAAAACAAGAGATAAATATAGCCATTTTCTTATGACCAATAGAGTTTCTCCAACTTAATCACAGAACCATTCAATGAAGGGATTCTAAAATAATGTGTTAAGAGGACATTAAGTTACTATTAGGTAATGGCAAGTCACTTGAAAATATTTTCTAACAGACTTAAATAAACTAAACTTTTCAGATGGAAGAAACTATCTGATGTTTATAAAAGACCCCACCATATATATTAAGGAGTATTTCTTATCAATTATGTTAATTAAGTATAGGACTCTACAAGCAGCCTGAATTTAAATCCTAGCTCTGACCCTTATTAGCGTTTTGGAATTGGACAAGTAATTTAACCTGTTTCTTAGTTTTTTCCCCACTTGAAAATGATGATAGTAACATGGTTTTGGGGTATATTAAATAAATTGATAAATATATAAACTTTGAATAATGCATAGTATATAGTAAATGCTATGAGTGAGTTATAATTATTATCAGAATTTTATTAGATTTTAATTCTTTAAAAATACCTTGAGCTTTTTGTTTTGAGAGAAGTATGTCCAGAGTAACACATGCTTTTGTTATATTAAAACCTTTTTATAAAAGTATTTAAATAAATTTATGTGAATAAGTGAAGCATAATAAATGATACTGACGATAATGAAGCAGTTTAAAAAGATGAAAACTTTAATCATTTGGAAGTAGAAAATGATCATTGACATCTGACAAAATTTAATGAATTTAATGAATCAGCAATAAAGACCGCAGAGGGGAAAGCAATCACTGATTTAAAAGTATGGGCAAAGATTGCTAAACTTCTCTACCTGAGTCTGTACAAGCAGAGACTGGAAGAATTCATTTGTCATTAAAATTCCTAAAATGTTTGATATTAACATTTCCCCCATTTTGGTCTTTCAAATATTCCTGGTGCTGACTTACATGAGTGCTTCCTTTGGAGTTAAGAAATGTAGCAGACGTTGCTGTTTTCCTGTGTAGCTATCACCTCTGTACTCAGCCATCTTCCTTCTTAATGGAACCCTGTTGCATTTCAGGTATCAGGCAGCCATGTAAGGAATTGGGCTCCTTTTCACTTGAAGGGGTGAATCTAGATTAATGGAATATTTTTACGGTCAAAACACCATAGTATATTTTTTTATTCATGAGCCTTTTTTTGTTGTTGTTCTCTTCAGTACAGAAAGTAAATTTATTCAATAGAAGTGAACTCTATCAAAGATTTTCCACATCTATTGAAATATTCCAATATATAAATTCCAAATTGTCACACTATTCAAGCTATTATTATATAATTTGTTTAGTTCTTTGTTTTTAGGAAGAAATTTTAAACTCTTTATTTCAAGCTTTGGTTCTAAGAACTGAAAATCACTAAAAACTTCAGGAGCTAAGAGTTTTTGGTGCTCTCATCAATGAATAATTTCATTACAGGATTACAACTCATTGGAAACGCAATAAAAATTTAGAGGTTTACCATTATAGGATCATTATATTGATTTTTTTCAAATGCTTAAAATAATCTACCTGATTAATGGCAGGTAAAGATACAGTGAGCATTGTTATACTAAAGTATGTTTTCAGTATTAACTTTGTCTTAAAAATATTGTAGTTCTGTTACTTTGTTTAGATAAAAATATTTACAAGTTTGACAATTACAGCTTCTACTTCAATTGTTAGTGTCACAGACTATTTCCATGATGCATTAATTGTGCACTACAGTAATTAGCTTAAGTGTTTGACTGCTGAGCAGGACTTAAACAGTTTATACTCACACAACACTTTATAAATGGCTAGGGATATAATGCATCAATGGCAGGAGAAAATCTGCCTTGAAAGGTTTGAAGCAAGCTCAAGTTCAGGTTTCTTTGTCCTAACACTCCTAGATCACACAGGATGCTTATTGTCTCCAGTTCTTGAACAATCACCAGCAGGGTTATGAAACTTTGAAAACCAGGAGGCCTGAAATCTGTTTTTGTTGGGATCTTTAATAATGAGTTGGTTAAGTAGGTACAATTCTATTGTAAAATCATTTGTTCCTGTGAAAACTCTGGGCCTCTGCAAAACTAGAGGCAAATCATAATCCAATAAAAAGTGCTAAATCTGAAACATAAAAAAGATTCCTTATTTTGGGTACCTATTTAAAATGACAGCTAAACCATCTGATAATTCCCCCAAGTTTCCTCATATTTTACATCAGTTAACATTTCTCTTACTACTCTTATTTACTGTAATTTGGACTCTGTGATAAGATTGAACAGGTAGATTTAACACCACAATTAACTGATTAATAATTAAAATGAACTCCTCTTCATGATAATTCTCTTCCTAAAGAGGTTTAAACTCAATTTCCAGGTACATTTGACCATTAGGATCTGTATTATTGTAGGTCTTATTGACAACTATGAAATTGACTTCCCCAATAATTTACAATATGATCAGAGATATAGGAGATACTATAAAACAACTCATAAGTGGACACTGGAGTATTTATTGCCTCCTCACTGCAGATATGATCCTTTCCCATACAAAATATGGTTGTGTAGTGAGGTATAAACCAAAGCCATGTCTGGTTGAGTTTGGGATTCTAAGTGTCCCAAACTCATAACCAGAGACCTTCCTGCATCTCACAGGACTGAACTGAAATGGGCTTCCAATGGGATGGCCTTTTAAGATGGCCCGTCAGCTTCCTATCAGGAGTGCACAGTAAAATTTGAATGTTTTTCCTATCCCCACAAATTGTACAGTTGAGTATGTATTATTCTGCTCTGTTCGTGGTAGCAAAGCAGTTAATGGGCACCAATATAAATTACATTCTCGACTTAGAAACTCCCATAGAGTAAGGGGCCTAAATGTTTTCCAGAAATAAATCCCCTGGGACTTGGCAGTCAGTGTGAGCCTGGGCAACTTCAGCTTGTATTTGAAAAAATATCGCTAAAAGCCCAGCTGGAGTTAGAGCACAAGTTCCTTCTCACCATAGTGTTTCAGCATGCTGTCTTAATGTTTGCTTTAGTTGATAACCCCATTTTCATCCCATGGAGCTCATGACCCTTTGCCATGTTCTTGGACTACTATTCCCTCAAGGCATCCTAATTCTTGCATGAAGGTCTTTTTCCTCTGCATGTCTCTGTTCATTAATGGCAAATTATGTTTGTTCTCTTATTCCTGGGCCTGATCGATTTTTTTCTAAAACTTTCTTTGATGTGGTAGGCCAATATATATACATTTTTTTAATCCACTGTATGTGCTGTTGCCATGCTGCTAATTGCCTTGATGCATAGAAAAACATATTTTGTATAAAAAAATATGTGTTCCTGAAGAAAAAGTCACATAGGCAGTGATTATTCCTAGTGTCCCTTTGTTTGTGTGTGTCAGAGGGTCTGCTGGAGGCAACTTCTTCACATTTCAGAGGTTTGGGAATCCAGTATATGAGCCAGACCATCATGTGATTCTCCATGGGTCCACTGACCTAAAAAGTCCACATATCTTTTCTTTCTCTCTTTCTCTCTCTCTTTCTCTCTCCCTTTCTCTCTCCCTTTCTCTCTCTCTCTCTCTTTCTTTCTTTCTTTCTTTCTTTCTTTCTTTCTTTCTTTCTTTCTTTCTTTCTTTCTTTTCTTTAGCCTTCCATTCATTCACAAAAACAGGGCAAGAAAGTGTCAATGTGAAATGCTGGGCAGGCATAGATGGCTTTTTATCTTTATAACTTGATATTTTTAAACACTTCAACATCAAATTCATAGTTACACCAGGATTTTCAGCTCCATTGCAGGACAGAATATTTAGGGGTTGAGCCAGAGGAAGAAATTTCTGTGGGTAACTCCCCAATTTAGGTCCCCGATAGCAAATGTAATCCTCAACATGAGAGCCAACAGAGCCACGTCAGTGCTGTTCTGTTTAACCACCATGAGGATTTCCTCCGTTTCATTGAAACATGTGCCGTAAGTCACCCCTATAACCATGGTTCTTGGGCCTGCTGCCGGCATCCCAGCTCATGGTATTTTGGTTTAGTAATAGCAGAGGCTTTGGCAGACAAAGTGCTTCACATTTATGGGCATCTGAGTGAATGCTAAGAGAGAAAACTTATTCTTTTGCTCTAAAGCACCAAAGTTATGCTTGAATTTCCATTTCTAAATTACTTAGAAGAGTATTTCACAAATTCCTATCTATTCCCATGGACACACTTCTTCCTATTGAGAAAATAAAATATTTTAAAATTTAAACATTAAGCTTAGTTCAATATGCCTGTCTTTCTGAATTCTCATTGAGTCAAGAGCGTGAGTCCCTCAGAAGTTCTGCAGCGTGTCATGGAATGCAGTTGTAAGATGGCTGTGTTTCCAATTCACATCCTCTGTGACAGTCTCGCCAGGCGCCAAATGTTCATGCTTTACAAAATAGAAGGACTTTACTTTATTAGGAAGAATGTTATTAATCATTACTTGACAGCAATTATATAAGACACAATGAGCAGTGACATTCTCTGTCACCATTTTGAATTAAGGGGAAGTCTTGGAATAATTCAGGTTTTTTCTTTTTTGATACAACTAACAGTCTCAGTATAATGTTCCTGCACAGGTTAAGGAAGCTTAAAAGAGATGAGAACTTTTCTTATAAGTCAAAACATTCATATGAGTTCTCCTTGGAATCTAAAATTCAGTAAGAAGCTAGGTATTTAGACCTGAGCTGCATAGAGCATTGTTTTAAGATCCTGCTCCTACCTGCCCTGCTTCCAGTTCTCTAGTTGCCTTTTGGCATTTATTTATCTAATTCTCTAACTTTTGAGAAAAGTTAGAGAATTAGATAACTTGGAAATGGGGAAGAGTCTATTTATAATTTAGAATTTTTTCTTTGGTTGATATGACTCGGTTGGAGCATGGTTTCATATACTTGAAAGGTCATGGATTTGATTCCTAGGTTGCCAGTTCAATTTCTGGTAGGGGTGTATAAAGGAGGCAACCAATCAATGTTTCTCTCTCACAACAATGTTTCTCTCCCTCCCCCTTCTTCTCTCTAAAATCAATATAAAACATCCTCAGGTGAGGATGAAAAAAAAAAAAGAGTATAGATTTGCCTAATGCTAATCAATCTTATTTTTTTTTCTAAGATGGGAGTTTCTGCTAATATGTTCATTGTCCCACTCATTCATTCATTCATTCATTCATTCATTCATTCAACAAAGAACTAGTGGACACTTATTCTATGTAAGATATGGTGGTAGATACTAAGGGTGGGAAAGGAGCACTCAGATGAACAGAACAAGGGCTCTGGTCTCTGGAAGCTCACAGTGAAGTGGGAGTTCATGTAGAGCCCCTTGATGTGTGAAAGACATTCTTACTCAGAAGAAGCCTTCTGCTCCTTGTTGATTTGTGCTAATCTGGAAGACAGGATTAAAGGAAGTCTAGTCTACCTTTAATGATTAGGGAAGGAGTTGCAGTGAAAATACATTTATTGATTTAAAATATTGGAAATTTCAGACTAAGAATGAGCTGCACTTCTCACAGCCACAGCATCAAGGACAGCAGGATGAGTTTGAACTGGTTTTCCTTTTTCATTTGAAAGACTAATCAATACCAACCCCCTCATGCCTCACTACAGATCTAGCTTGGTCATCTGGAGAAGTCCATGGCTCCTAGACCATCCATTCTCCATAGATATTTATAATTTCTGTAAATTTCTGTGCATCCCTGTTCATAACTAAATCCTCATATCTTGTCTTCCCTCGAAAATCCTTTCACTATCACTTCTTAAACTGTGGGGTACAGGAACAGTAAAGTCTCCTGTATTTGATCCTTTCTGAAATCCCTCTTGCTCCTTTCCTTATGAGAGCTTCTGATACATTTCAAGCAAGGGAAGTTTTCTCTCTGAGAAACCTAGATAACTTAGAACCAGGAAGCAGGATAAATGTTCTTCTTGTTTGCCATTGTTTGTTGAAATTCATATCGTGTCATGGGATCAGCTGTAAACATTCCTTATTGCTGCCATCCATAAACCACCACATCCCTTACATTCTTATACTGACATTTTTCTTCCCCCTCACCCCACCCTTACCATATTCTGAATGACTTGGTTATCTTGTGAATGACTGATCTTGGATCATGAATATATTGGCCAGAGAAGAGAATCCCTGCTAGGTCATTTAAGCAGGAGGAATTTATTCCAGGGTAAGAAATAATTTGAAGAATCATTGGGAGGTCTGAAAATAAAAACCATTTATTAAACTTTCAACATTGACTACTAAACTGGGCTGGATGCAAAGGATCTGCTGTCCTCTGATTTGGAAAGTACCAGCTCCAGAATCACACCATCACTACCATTATTTAAAAAGCTGCTACTGGAAGAGGATCCCATAATTTACAGCTGTGAATTACACCAGCAAAATGGGTACCCTGTTCTGTGTCTCTTGACACCACAAAGCTAGTGATTGACTGGACACTGGGATCTTGGCAAGTACTGCCTCTAAACCCGGCTGGACAGAGAGATGGAGGCAGCATCAAAAGCTTATAATCTGCCTTGGTTTTGCCTTTCAGAGATTTGGACAAACAAGAAGAAACCAGAGGGGAGTTTCCTTCTATTTTCAATGCAAAACTCATAAAGTTAAATGCAATTTTACAAACTTTCTGAGCCTTTTTTCTTGTTAGATTGAAATAAGGGCCCTAGATTCTACTAAAATCAAATTTCTCTACTTGTGCTCTGGATCCTATCACAGGGGTTTCTGTTACCTACAGTAATCCCCAATCACCCCTGCAATGAGTAATTCCCATCAGCACACAAACATCCTACATCATCACTCATCTTAAAAAAACAAAAATCTCCCTTGACTCCTACCATGCTGTCTGTTCTGTTCCTCAAAATTGTCAAACTCCTATATTCTCCAGGCATTTTATGTTCATCTATGTTAGCTTGGAATATTTTCTTGAATTCTGTGCATGGTTGGCCTATTCTTGTAGCTAATGTCTCTGTTTAAGTTAAAGAGTCTTTCTCTGATCATCTTTTCTCCTGTGTCCACCTCCCTCAATCACACTATCATACCACACTGTTTGTTCTCTTTATAATTCTTAGCAAATTCTAAAATTGACTTATTTATGCATTTACTTATTTTTAGGTTTGTTTACTTCACTATAATGGAAGCTTATGGAGCAGGTATATTTTCAGCTTTGTTCACTTCTGAATTCATCGTACATTGCTTGGGCACAGAGGCGAGGTTTAATAAATATATGTTCAATAAATGGATGGGTTATGTACCCAGGAGGAAGAAAATGATGAGGATCATAAAGGGATGGCAAAACAAATTCTCCCACATCTCCTTTCCTAATCAAAGTTTTGAAATCTTATAAAGATGGGTAGCTCTGCTTCCCCTTTCCTGGGCTGGCCTCCCCACAGTGAGTGGAAATGATTCCATATGGAACAGTGTCCTCCATCTACCTTTGAACCCCTGTAGCATGTCTTTGATTTATCATTTCAGAGAGGCTCTACTTTTTAATAGCTTTGATTTATGGAGAATCATTATTTGTAATGCCACCTGATTTATGATTTATGAGATAATTGTTTTTTACTTTTAGCTGCCTATTCTTCCCTATAAAATTTCAAGTTTGTTTTTTCCTTCTTTTTTCTTTTGTAAGAGCTTTTGGTACAACCCACATTGTTTTCTTCTGTTCAAATTATTATTACTTCTCTTTTATGGAGGTTATTTTTCTTGGACCAATTATTTGCTTACTCCCTATTGCATATTCTTTCTGTCTGAACTGCATATTATTTTCTTAATGGAGAATAAGAGCTTAATATCCTGTATTGCTTTGTCTCATTAAGTTCTGACTCATTTTCTGATTCCATTTAAAATAATTAAGTGCTCTGAAAGAAAAGGGAAAAATATTTTGTTTGTAAGACCATTTTGGTTAATAGAATCTTTCTGATGTCCAATCATATAACCCCAGAATCAAATAAGGCTTAGATATCTCTTACCACAAAACTTTACCATTGTATGCATCTGCTCTGGTATCCCAAAGTAGCAGCATGAGGAAAGAGTCCAGGCCCACTATGTTCAGGGTACTCACCAAACATTTTTTGAATGGATAAATGAAAACTTTCTTTTTGGGCAACATAATTTTCAAGTTCAGAAAATATAAACATAAATTCTTTGAGAAACTTTTTGGGCCAAGACAACAAGCACAAAGATCTTCTCAGATTTTTTCTTGAAAAACAAAATACTGTGGAAAAATCTAGTAGGAGAATGGATAAGTGTTAAATATTCATTGGACATAACCCTATATACCGTGGTCAAAGCAGGTGAACTAGTGATGAATGAACCTCCAAAATAAAATTTTGAGGAAGGAAAACTAAGTCATAGAAGAATAACTAGAAATTATTCTATTCCATGAAGTTTAAAAGCTTGCCAAACTTATAAAATATATGCTTTGGAAGACATACATATGCAAAAAGTATAAACAAATACTTGATTATGTAAACAAAAATTCAAGGTAATATTTTCCTAGTTCTGATGGGAGTAAGTGGGTAGGAGCCACCTAGGGAAGGCTACACAGGAGCTTTATGGAAGTACTTTATTTCCAAATATATATATATATATATATATATATATATATATATATATATATATATATATATATTAGAGAGGAAAGGAGAGAGATAGAAACCAATGATGAGTCATTAATTGGCTGCCTCTTGCACGCCCTCTCCTGGAGACTGAGCCCACAACCTAGGCATGTTTCCTTGGCTGGAATCAAACCTGGGACCCTTCAGTCCACAGGTCGACACTCTATTCACTGAGCCAAACTAGCTAGGGCAGTACTTTTCTTTCTTAAACTGGCTGTTGGGTACACATAGTCATTGTCTTATTTTTCATAATCCTTTATATACCTGAAATATTTCATAATAAATATGAAACCCCAATGGACTATAATAAAATTGAACAAAGAAAATATATAATTTCTTAAAGAAAGTGAATATGAGGCACAGGAGGTATTCAGTGCATATTGAATAGATTCCCCAAAGATATAAAATGGAAATTTTATAGATAAAATGTGGAAAAAATTGACATTGTGAATTAGTTTTCAACTAGTATAATTTGATATTCAGTATTTCTCCCCAAAATTATTCATTCCAGTTATTGAAAATATCAGTAACCATCATGTTTGAATTCTTGAAGTTGCATTTTGAAAGGAAACAACACAAAAATTTATATGGCAAAATGTAAATGTAGCTAGAAGTGTTTGTAAGAAGGCTGAGTTTCTGACAAATGTGCATAGAATTTGAGTGGTAAAATCTATTTGGTTAAATGGTAAAATTCTGCATTTTATACATGTTTATACCTTTGTTAGTAAATATTGTAAATTAATTGCGGGTGTTAACTAATTTACTAATAGTCCTCCTCACCAACTATTACTCACTCAATTTACAGAATAAATAATTGAGATATAGAAAGTGAAGGGGCTTGTCCAAGGTCACATCTCCCAAAAGAGGTGAAGGCACAATTGTAACCCAGATTGCCCAGTGCCAGTGTTTATCCACTAACATTGGTTTCCACCCACCTCTAATAGACAATTAGGCAGTATAATAAAAAATAGTATTTTTAAAGCTCATTTCATTGTGGTACATTATAGTTTTAAGAGGAGGTGAACTCTGAGTGCCTGTAATATGTCAGGCAATTTTTTGCTCTAACCAAGCTCTAACTAAATTGTCATGACACCCCTCTGAGTGAAGTACTGTTATTATCCATGCTGCCTAG
>PVJN01017928.1:0-39786 GCA_004026805.1 Lasiurus borealis
GTGGGATGCATTTTGAAAAGAACAAATCAGTTGTTTGTGGTCGGGTTCTGTTTATTACCACACAGACTAGTAGTTCCTGGAGAGAAGGCATCAGAAAACTAAATTGCAAAGTGTTCTTGTTGAGACTTCAGAGCATATATTTCTTCCACCAAACCCCATGGTCTTGAAGAGTAAAAGGGAAACACCTCGGTTAATGCCCTGATATTTGGGTAGGTAAAAGGTAATACGCAAAGCTATCTTTGAAGCTACTTTTATCTAAGCATGGGGATTGAACAGCATCAATATGCTGTGCCCTTTGGCTAGTTAATTTAAACATGTTTATATAGATGCTTTGCAGGGTAGAAGCAAATGATAATTTACTCTTACACTCTCTTAGGACTTGAATGCTATACATCATGTGGAAAAGATCCTCTGAGGCCCTGTTTAGAGGGACAAAGAAATTCAAAGGGGGCTTCTTATTTAATATCCACATGATCCTAGGATGGTCATCCAAAGCTGTATCCATGAGGACAAGAAGCTACTGTCTTTGACCCAAGTGGGTGTCCATATCGCCGAGATGCCTCTTCTGTGTTTATTAAGCAGACACGCCCTCTCCACCACTGCACAGTCCCACCCTCTGTCCTCCTATAAGACCTATGGTGAAAAAGATGTTAGTTTTCCTGAGGCTTTGGCTAACCATGCCTAAGGGGTGAAGACCTTTCCTTTAAGAGATTCAAGAGCCCCTTGAAAGGAGATCTCCTGGGTAATCTTGCTGCTTATGACATCCCAAGGGCTCTAGTCAGCCCTCAGAGCTTTGCCAGGTTGGGGACCTTCCTCTGGTAGGAAAGACAAGTTGGACACAACCTGTGAGGTGAGACACCAGAGCCTGTGTCATCCTGGATGACCTGCCCCTCACCATCACTGACAACAGTGGGAGCGAATGGTTCCTGAAAGGGAATGGGGAGCAGTGGCTACATCACCTACTAGGATGGCTCAAATTAGGACTCGAGAGGTGATCCTTACCATTTCTGCTGGCCCCACCTTGAGGACTCTGTGTCAGCCATGCAACACTAACTCCCCTCAAACTCCCAACTCAAGGACAATGAAAAGCAGCATGTTGCAAGGGAAGACCGTGAGCTTTGGGGTCATACAGTTCTGGGTTCAAATTCTAGGTCTGTACTTGAGCCAGTCACTTAACCTCCTAGAGTTTTAATATCCCCATCTGTAAAATGGGTTGGTTTAAACATAAGCACTGATTCAGAGCAAACAACAACAGCAACTAAAATAATAGAGCTGAACTCTGCTCACCTTTCCTCCTCCCCCTTCCCCCCAGAATCTTTGGCCTTTCGTCTCACCCCCCTCTGGCAAGGACAGTCATGTCGTGAAGTCGTGATTTTTATGAGCTTATTTGTATACAATTTTTGTAGTGTTTTCACTTAGATTTCTTCATTGGATTGGGTGATAGGCAGGGCTGGGGAAAGGCAGAATCAAGACCTGAAGCCAAGCCTTGAGCTGCAATCCCAGTTCCCTTTGCACCACTCCACAGAGCAGCATCACCTTCCGCCCCTCAGCCTCATCTTTCTCCAGGGACGCAAGGTACTCAACACTTCCCAGAGTCTGCATGTTGTCCCAGGAAGCTCGGAAATGGAGAGCAGAGACGAGGCACATACACCTGGGAAAAGGAAAATAGGACACTTGAAACTCACAAGAAGGGCTTTTGGCAGCTGTGCCACGGTCCAGCTGAGTGGCTTCCCACCCCTGGAGGCCGTCCCAAAGCCAGGAAGTGAGATCTCAGCTGTCTTAGGGATCCACAGCGAAGAGGACACAGAAGGGCGCTCTGAGGTTCACGCTCCAGCATGCTTGGGGCCCACGGTTGTCTGATTGATCACCTTCCCAATGCTTGTGAGAGTCCCTGTGTTTTGTCTAAAAATAAAGATTTCCAAATGAGGACTGTCCCAGCAAAACATGGACTTGTGGCAGGTGTGGTTTAGAGACAGCCCACCCTGCTCACTCCCTCCAGCTCCCACATGTGCCATGGACCCTACTGATTCCAATTATTTTTGCTTCCACATTAGCCTCCCAGGCAGGCCGACCTCCCTACCCCTCTCTTCCCTATCCCAGGGCCAGGCCCAAGGGGGGAACTGAGGGTGGAGAAGAGAGGCCTTGTGGGAAGTGTGGCTGAGAGGGTCAGTATGACTTGGAGCTCTAGGTCATCTGTTTCTGAGCCTATGGAGAGCCATCCTCCCGCTGGAGTGGGTGCCTCCCCTGGGTCAGGAAGGCGGATGTGGGCCCTGGTAGTCCTGCTTTCATAGTAAACCAAATCATCTTTTCTTTAGAAAGAGAAAGGGGGAAAAAAGAGGGAGGAAGGTAAGGAAGGAGGAAGTGAGAGGAGAGGAGAGAAAAAAGGACAGAGAGGAAGGGAGGGAGAGAGGGAGAAAGATAAAACCAGGGGGGAAAGAAGGAAGAGGAAAATTTAGTGCGAGCTTCTTTTTCTCTAGCCCCTCGGGAACACTCTTGAAGGGGCTGGCTGGTTTTACCAGGGGCTCTCCTGCTTTCTGCAGATTCTGGATATACATTTCCCTTTAAGACGGTTGTCTGCAGAGCAGGGGAAACAAACCAGAACCCCCCATAAATCAATAGAGGTCATTGCCAAAAGCTTTGTACACTTGCTGTCCCTGGCAGTGATAAACTCATTGCATTTGGGAACTGGCCAAAGACCCTGAGTCCTATCTTAATTCTCATTCCCAGAAAAACCTCAGTACTCCATTCACCCACCCCCTGTTTACTGTCTTTGTGTTTCCAAGACAAAGCTGGCAAGGAGGAAGGAACAGAGCTCCAGAACTGGGTACATCAAAGGCTCCATTGCTTTGCTTGGTGGAGGAGAGGCGGGTGGAGGATCCTGGATCTGCCGCCTGTGGGAAAGGAAGGCCCAGTCCAGAGGGACGAAGTCACAGCCCTGCAGGGAGCACAGGAGATCTGCAGAGGTTCTTGATTCCGCTTTTCTGAAGACCAGGCCTTGCATCTGCTTTGATAGGGCAATTTGAGACTGTCCTGGTGATGGCCAGAGACTAGCAACAGGGTTGGCAGAGAAAGGTCACTTGACGCAGCCCACCTTCAGTAGGTCATATTCTCCCTCCTACATACTTTCTTCCTGCACCATCCCCACCTGGGTTCTGGCTGTGATGTTGTCCATTGGACCTGGGGAGGACAACAGTGATGCCCAACCACTTCTCTGACCCACAGTGACACCACCACCACACCCAAGAGTAGACCACCACTGTCTGCTGCTCCTTCCTCCTTGCCCTTGGATTGTCCTTTTTGCTCCGGTTGACAAATCTATACAGCACAAGACCAGGCTGTCTTACCCTCAACTCCCATTTCTGTCTGCTAAGATTTTCCTACCCTGATGGGGATCCTTCTGGTTGATAGACAACAATTCCCCACATCGAGCCACTCATACCCTTTCACAGCACTCTCTACTTTTGCTTCTGTATAGCCTTTCACTCAAATGTGTTTCCATATTTACAAAAGCAGAGTGTAACCTTACCAATGGGAATGGGCCCACTGCAAGGAGCCAAACAACATTAATTGGGTCTGAGACGACTTAGTAGCCGTCCATGATCTTTGTGCATCAGTCTTACCTAATAGAATCTTTACAACAGCCGGGACCGCTTCTGACTTCTCAGGCTGTAATCCCCATGCCTGACCCAGGGCTTGGTACCTACCAGATGCTCAATAAGTAACTGCTGGTAGATTTGTGAAATTAAGTGTTTCGGCATCTGCTTTATCCTGCTCTTTTTTAATTCATAAGTTCTTTCTTTCCATGGGCTACGCTTTTTCTGCCCAGAATGAGGCTGGATGAGTTAGCTGGAGCGGGGGTGGGATTTGCTGCCAAGGCCAGAAGGGCTGAGCTAGGAGAGGCTTTCCTACGCCTCTTGGGTAATGGGATATTTTGTGAGACATACGGGGCATTCAGATTCCTCAGAGAAGTCAGAACAAGAGGCAGGGACCTATTGCTTTGGACAGCGATTTAGAGAAGGTCCAGGAATGACTGACAGGTCTCTTCAGATGATTCAAGAGCCACCTAGCTATGTTGGCCACACAGAATTGATGCTTGAGCTGAGAATAAGGAGACAGTGAGTCATTTTTCCTTTGCATTAACATTTGTACCTGAGGTGTTTTTTTAATTTTTTATTGTTGAAAGTATTATGTATGTCCCTCTCTTTTCCCCCATTGACCCTTTCTAGCCCAATTCCCCTCCCCCTCCAGCCCCAGGCCTTCCCCACCCTATTGTCTGTGTTCATGGGTTATGCATGTATGCATGCAAGTTCTTTGATTATTCTCTTCCAACCCTCATCTTCCCTCTGAGATTTGACAGTCTGTTCCATGCTTCTGTGTCTCTGGATCTATTTTGTTCATCAGTTTATTTTGTCATTAGATTACACATATGAGTGAGATCATGTGATACTTGTCTTTCCCTGATTGGCTTATTTCACTTAGCATGATACTCTCCAGGTCCCTCCATACTGTCTTGAAGGGTAAGAAAGTGGTCCTTCTTTTTTACTGCTATACCTAAGAATTAAGTGCTAGGACAATTTAAAGAGACAAACAATGCAAAGACCATCATGTCCTTCAGTCTGGGCTCTGAGACCATCAGATGCTCGCATATGGGCTTCCCTGGAGCTGAGCATGATCCTCACTCTCCTTCTATGCAGAGAGCAGGAACTGATCAGGTCATAAACCAAAACTAGTATGGAGCCGGCAAATGTGTTGAACGTTAAATTCAAAGAAGCCTTTGTATGAACCAAGAGACAATGTAAATTCCACTAACATTGACCCTATGTTGGATGCTATGCACAGATGAGATAAAAGCACATTGTTCCCTCGAGGAACTTAAAACTAGAGTGGGCTGGACTTTGTCTGAAATTTACAGGAAAACAGTGAGGCATGTTCTCACTAAATGTATTGAATCCGAACACATCTGGACTATCAAAGCAGGCTTTGATCCAAGCCACTAGTTAATTCTGCTTGGCTCCCTGCAGTGGGCCCGTTCCTATTAATAGGGTTGCACCTTGCTTTTATAAATATGAGGAAGAATGAAGCTGATGCCCAGATAGGTCTGTTTATGGTCCAACTGAAGATGGGTGGTGAGGGATTCACATAGGGCCCAAGGTGCTCTCTGCTTTCACTTTCTTTTGTGGTGGGTCGGGAGAGGGTCTTGCCCCAGCTTCCTCCGGTCTGTGCCAGCAGTCTGGCCAGATATCTCTGAAATGTGCCTCCTTCCTACCCCTCCCCTGGGAAGAGTACCAGAGGAAGAGGTGCTGAAGGACCAGCCCAGCACTCAACTCCCTGCCCAGCTCTCCCTTCTCCCGAGCACTGGAGCTCTGGTCCAGCTTCATAGGGGGAACTATGATGTGCAGCCAGGAAGATGCTTCTTTACCAGCCCGGCTTCTGGCTGACAACCCCACCCACCCTCCTCGCGGGTCCTTTCCTAGAGCAGCCAGGCTTCCTGTGCAGCTGAGCTATCTTCCAGTTCTATTGATAAATAACCCTTTCTCAGTGGACAAACCCCCTTTTCTAATGAACCAGGCTTTCTCTGTTCTCAGTGAGGACACATCTTTTAGGAAGGGACCAGGAGGCTATGGGGACGTTAAGGGTGAAATTTGTTGCCAAATGCAGAATGTAAATACATCTAGGAGCCCAGGAGAAGAGAAGGCACCATGCCACAGCATCTGTCCTCCTGGATGTGAGCCTCAGGCCTGGCATATTTGCCCACGAACCCCATGTTCTGCTTCCACGGGCACCCTTCCAGGATGAGCTGGTGGCTTGGACATGCACAACTGATTCAATTGTATCATTGCATGTGAAGTTCTTTTTTTAATTAAACTTTTTATGTTGAGATGTTTCTGGATTCCAGCGCAATTGAAAGAAATGATACAGCCTGACTGGTGTGGCTCAGTGGTTGAGCATTGAAGTATGAATCAGAAGATCACAGTTGGATTCCCACTCAGGGCATATGCCCTGATTGTGGGCTGGATTGCCAGTGTGGAGCATGTAGGAGGCAGCCTATCAATGATTCTCCCTCAACATTGATGTTTCTATCTCTCTCTCCCTCTCCCTTCCTCTCTGAAATCAATATTTATATATTTATATATATATACATACACTAGAGGCCCAGTGCACAAAATTAGTGCACAGGGTCCCCTCAGCCCAGCTAGCACCCTCTCCAATCCAAAACTGCTGGATCCTAATCACTCACCTACCTGCCTGCCCAGTCACCCCTAACTTTCCCACCCCTCTCCCGCTGGCCTGACCCCCCCTCACTGCCTCTGCATGCTGCCCTGATCACCCCCAACTGCCAGCCTGGTTGCTCCTTACTGTCCTCTCCCACCCCCCACTGGTCTAGTCACCACTTACTGCCTCCCCTGCCAACCTGGTCATCCCATGCAGCCTGCTGTTCAGTCATCTGGTTGTTTTCAGTCAACTTCCCCCCTCTGCCAGCCTGGTTAATCCAACTGCCCCCAACTCCCTTGCCAACCTGGTTGACCCACGCATCCTGCTGTTCAGTCATCTGGTCGTCCCTCACTAACCCCCCTGCTGGCTTGGTGGTAGACAGACATCTTATGAGGGTGTGATGGTCAATTTGCATATTATCTCTTTATTATATAGTGTGTGTGTGTGTGTGTGTGTGTGTGTGTGTGTGTGTGTGTTTAAGAAATAGAGAGATATACCAGTTATCCAGTTCCCCTAATGGTAACATGTGCAAAACTATAGTACAGCATCATAGACATGATATGAACATTTCTACCTCCACTGAGTTTATCAAATTTCCTAAATTTCCTAATGTTACTGTTACTCATGTGTAATATATGTGTTTAGCTTTGTACAACTCCATCACATGTGTAAGATATGCTGAGATACAGAGCTAGACCATCACTACAGAATCCTTCTATTGTCTTTTAGTCACATCTCCCTTCCCTCTCCTTCCCTCTCCCGTCTCTAGTCTCTGACAACCACTAACCTATCATCTGTTTCTCTAACTGGTCACTCCAAGAATGCTACATCAGTGGGGTCCTCCAGTGCATAGCCTTCTGGGGCTTTTTCACTCACTGTAATCCCCTGAGGTTCAACCAAGTGGTTGAGTGTGTCAATAATTTGTCCCTTCTCATTGCTCTGCCTGTGGCTTCATCACTAAGCAGTACTGTGTCCTAACATGGCACCAAGAACACGATCCTCAAAGGCCTTTTATCCCAAGAGATAAGATATGCTTTGTTTGGTGTTTCTGGGTGGGACAAAAACACACCACCAGCATGGTGCAAGTTTTCCTGGGTGCACACATGCTTACCTCAGTTCATTCGCTTCTCCCCTGGAACGGTGGCTGGTTGGGTGGTAATCCCCTTTAGTCTTGGCTGACAGTTCCTTCCTGTGTCTTCTGCCTCCTTCCCTCCCAGGAGCACATCTACAAGCTGATGAAGAGTGACAGCTATGCCCGCTTCCTCCGGTCAAATGCTTACCAGGACTTGCTGCTGGCCAAGAAGAAGGTATCTTTGGAAAGGGCAGGCTTGCCTTTCTGAGCACTATTGATCCTTGCCTGCTGCTTGCTGCTGGTGTGAAACGAGAATATCATCCCTTGGGTTTTATTTACCTTTTCTTTTCTTCTTTCCCTTCTCTATCTGCTTCCGCTCCAATGGAAGGCAGTTAGGATTGTCACCACCCCCAGGCCCATGGTGTGGCATCCTGTCTCCATGTGCTCATTACCTCCACCTGCGTGCTGTGACCACAGCAGGGAGTGTGACCACAGTGGCTCAGGACAGGAATACCAGCCAGCAGGACTCCAGTGAACCCCTTAGGAAATCAGAGAGAGACACTCACTATGGAGTCTCCCCCCTCCCCCCCGCTCCTACACACACACACACCCACAGATTGTCTCTCCCTCGCCAGCTCAGAGATGGAGAGAAAAAACTTGTAGGTTTCAAGGGGGGCCATCTGGCACCTGAAGTCATTGCTGGGATCGTTCCCTCCTTGACACCCACTTCCTCTCCCTCACTCGCCCACAGTGTTTTCTCTTAACCAAGAAATAGCCATATCCTAGCTCCTTCCCCCTCTTACACTGAGAATTATGTCAAGGTTCCCGGCAGCCCTGGATTTGGGGACCCAGGCACCTTCGGCATGCAGGTGGTAAGGGGTGACCGAAGCAGGGATGAACTCATCTGGGTTCCTGGGAGGAGGGAAGGAAGATTCGAGAGGAGCCTGGGATCTGAGAGAAGGGAGGTTTGAAAAATGCCTCAGGATTCCTGCAAATTCTCTGTAATTTCCAGCTCTGATCTGAGGCCCATGTGTGGCTAAGTGTGTCTCTCCTTGCGCCACATTCCACAACTTCCATGCCATGCACCTTGAGGAATATATGCATCTTCATCCTTTCTTCTCCACTCCCAGCCTTCCAACCCCAGGACCTCGGCACGTGGTGTCCATTGCCACGGTCATGGGCTGCCTCTGAGTCATGTAGCCTTTCTCCCTCTGTGTGCTGTCCACCTCCTGTGCCAGGGTCCTATCTGCATATCTGATTGGTGCCACATAACTCCAGAGTCTCCATGAGCATATGCATTCTGCTCTCCTGCCCTGAGGGAGCCCTGGGGACATCCCTGATAGTCTGGGGAACAGTAAGGGACCCTGGAATGGCCAGATTGTCAGAAACCCAGCTTCGCAGTGACCTCACCCTTTTCATCAGTGCTTCTCAGGTGTCACTGCTGTGATGGAAAATGTGAATCTTGGCCTCTTGCCAGTTCCCTGCAAGAGGATGGCAGAGGAGGGGCTGATGCTCCGACAAATGTCTGATGCCCATTTCTTTCCAAGGAAGGTTATGGAGACTTTGGGTATCTCCACCCAAATCTCATGGGAGAATGTCAAAGTAAGTGTTTCTTATTCCTGTGGCTTAAGACCCAGAACTGATTACAGTTTGGGGCAATCCTGAGGCTCTGAAGGCTGAGCTGCCTGGGCCTATCTACACACCCAGCAGCAGCCAGAGGCTGTTCAGTCTCCTGTGGGTTTGAGCACAAAGAGAAAACGTAGCCCAGCTCTGGGAGGGGCCGGCATGCCTGTGCCTGCAGATCCTCTTACAGAGACTTCTCAGAGCAGGAATCCAGGGCCTCCTTTGTGAAATGTTGCCAAGGAAATGCATTGGAAGTGTCCTCCCAACCCCCAAATTAAGGGCCGTTGTTATGACAGAAAGTCCTGCCAGATGCTGACACCCTTTTAATAGCCACGGATTAATTGTTTCCAAAAACAGTGACAACACTTGTCTTTCCCCCCACTTCTCCCGAGAGTCTCCGGGTGTGGACTGGATTTGTAACTCGTCATTTCCAGGTAGGCCTAGAACCTTTGGATTTCAGGGATGGGCTTATAACTGTCCAGGTCATAAAAGGTGCGTGAGAGTCACACTTCCTGCTAAGAGAGGGGATATGAATGGGCCTCGCTTTTCTGCTGAGAAAGGTCTGGAGACACAGCCTCTCGTCCTTCATCCCTGGCTCACTTTCTGTGCTAAGTAGAGAAGATGAGGTTAGTCACTTTGATGAACCACGTTCCCAAGGAGTGAGTGAACTGGGTTTTGACAGCTCCCCCAAGACAGTTAAGTACCAGGCTCCTAGGAGAGGCTGTGTGAGGCAGAGGAACCCGATTGAGCCAGCCCAGGGCTCCCCTCTGCTAGCAGCCCAAGGATGACAGGCACAGGTCACTGGCTGCAGGGCCTGGTCCGGCCTGATGTGGCCAACTATATGCCCTTGGGCTGCTTACTGTATTGAAGCTGAGTTCTGCTGTCCCCAGAGTGGACACTTGGTATGTTACTCAGGGCCAAGCGTGGAAACTTTTGTCCCTTTGCCAGGAGAGACCAACCTGGCTCTGAGTGCTGGGTCCTTATGTTGTATTTTCCTTCTACAATACCCTGTCTGTCTTCGGGCAGCCAGCCGAGGGGACAGAGACATGACTGCCAAGGGAGTCCACGTGGGCAGGTGGCTGCTCTTGACCATTCCCTCTGCTCCTGGCACATGCTGCACACCCACAGACCCATAACTGCTACTTTGGCTCCCTAATTCCCATTATTATTTGCTGTGTGTGTGTGTGTGTGTCCATGTGAGTGGGTATTCTCTCCAAATTACCCAGTCTTGGGCTCTAGGCCCTGGGACAGGGCTCTAGGATAAACTAGCAGGTCTTTGGGGTATAATTCTTTCCCCAAACTCCTTGAACAAGCAGGAAACCTGGGGCGAGAATCGGTTGCACACCACACCATGTCCTCCTCTGCAGGTAGTGAGCACCTAGCCCTGGGGAGTGTCCACGGGCTTTGCCTCTTCTTGCCCCAGTTGTGGGCCACTTAGCTAAGAGTTCCCTAGAAAATCCCTGCCCCTCCTGCAGCTGGCTGTGAGTGAACCTTGGAAGGAGTCACCTACCTGGGTACTGAGAGCGTTTTCTTTCCAGAACCTTCCTCTGAAGTCCAAGTCCCTTTGCAAAGGACCTGGTAGAGCCTCCTTATTCTAAGGACCCAGAATGAGAGCCACTGGGGACTCATCCAGGAGTCACTGAAGGCAGCAAACCTTCTAGCTGCATCTGGGCAGGAAAATCTCAGAGAAAAGTCGCAACCCAGACCCTCAGCCACTTCCTGACGTCCCTTCAGCACACCCTGAGGGCCCTGAGAGCTCATCTGTTCTCTGTCCCCACTTGTCTCCCCCTCCCTCCCCGTGGATGCCTGTGGGCCTAGGAACACAGCACCAGGGCCTCCTGCACATGGGCGGTGCCAATGGCAAGTCCTGAGCAGACAGACCCCGCTGCTGCCTGGGCTGCAGAGCTGCCCTGGCTCCTACTGAGCCTCGAGGACGTTTAATGAGCCCCGAGGAGCACACCCCTCCCCTCGCTGCTCCAAGGAGCAGCACCTCCCGGGGCTTCTGTTTCTTGTCTGCCCCTCTGACCCCGCATACAGCGCTGGCTGCTTCTCTCTTCCCGTTTCTGCGCCCCGTTTCGCTTTCTGTCCATTAGTTGCCGCCGTGCCGTTTGGAAACCACGTGTAAGCTGAAGATTTTTTTTTCTGTATTTTTCTCCCTACCTTTTGTTTGTTTGTTTTTCCTAAAGCCAGAAAGTGAGCAAGGTCGTAGAACTTCCTTAGAAAAGTTCACTCGCAGTGTGGTAAGTTCAGCTGGTTTTGTTCCCCCACGTGCCTTTGGTTTTTCTCAGTTCCTTTATGTTGTCCTTCCCTCTGGGGTGGGAGGGAGGCCAGTGCTTTCCCCCTCAACACGTCCCTTTTCTTTTGCAAGTGTCTGCAGCTTCACTTCTAGGGACGGATTTGCAAAAGACCAAGCGGCTCCCTCTGCAGAAGGTGCACACCCGACCGCCAGCCTCGAGCTTCGCATTTGACCTTCCGTGCAGGGCTCCGAGGAGAGAGGACCCGCCCGCCGCCCCGGGGGCTGCGCGGTTTGTGCATCTTCTGCAGCAGCCCAGGGAGAAGGCCATCGAACTGTCTCACAAAATAAATTGGCTCGGAACCGTAGCTCATCTCTAAAAGCATTCCAAATTTCCCTCTGTGAACGCGGGCAGGCCCGCGGGAGTGGGCCGCGGGCTGCTGCTGCTGTGTAGGCGGCTTTCGCCGGAGGTGGCCGTGCTGCATGGGTTCTGGCGATGTGGTGTAGCTGGCGTGTGTTAGTGGCCTCTGCATGGTTTACAGTCCTCGTCAGCCTCATGTGCATAGTGCGACAGGGAGAAGAAAGCAGGTGGCCCTGGGGAAGGAGGGGGGGAAAGCAGGTCCCCTTTCGGTCCTTGCACTAACAGCAAGGCCTTGAGGGAGTCACGATGGGCTGCAGGCTCACCGTTCCTGTAGGGAAGTGGCCAAACCCCATGCGCACTGAGTTTAGATGAGGTAGAGATTGGTGCAGTGAGGTAGAGATTGGTGCACATAGGAGACCCCATGGTAACAGGTGAGAGTGCAGAATGAATAGTCTCCCCATGGTGCACAGCAGAAATCCGGTTCTATGGTCTATGGAACAGCACAGACCCGTCTCTCCTTCCCAGGCCATTCTCTGTAAGATTTGGGCATGGGACTTGATGCACAGAATTCAGTCCCACTCATTCACTTACCTGTCATTCACTTACAGGCTGCTGAGTGCCTGGGCCCCAGCCTGTGCATTTAATATCAAACCAGAGGGAACCAACATGGCAGCCAGGAGGGATCCCACAAATGGAACTGGCCACTCTTCTCTTCCCAAGGGTAGAGCCCTCTGATGCCCATTTGCCTTTCCCCCTCTCTGTTGAAGAGAGAAGTCCTTGTAAAACCTGACAACTATGTGATTAGCATCTTTATTTCATCCTTTTAGCATAAATCTAAGAATTCTGGGTTGAAAACAACCCGGTTGTTTACCTAGGTGAAACTAGATGCACGTTAGCTGAATTTAAACATTATTTTGAATTTGCTAGATGTAAACATCATAGTGGCCCTCGTAGATGACAGTTAAAATATGGGTCCTCTTCTTTTCTCTTCTTTGGTCTCCCTCTGGATGGTCTTTCCTCCTGAAAAGTCAGAACTTACAGAATGTGAGGCCTGCTGGTCCACTCTCTGATTCATAGGTGCTTGCCACAGCCCTGTGATTTCACAGCCCAGTTTGGCTCAGTGGATAGAGTGTCGGTCTGCAGACAAAAGGGTCCCAGGTTGGATTCCAGTCAAGGGCACATACCTTGGTTGCAGGCTCCTCCCCGGCCCGGGCCCTGGTCAGGGCTCATGCAGGAGGCAACCAATCGATGTGTTTCTCTCACATTGATATCTCTCTTTGTCTTTCCCTCTCTCTTCCCTCTCCTTAAAAATCAATGGAAAAATATCCTCAGGTGAGGATTAACAGGAAAAAAAGAAAGGTGCCACAGGCTGTCTAAGGCATGACGTGATAGAGAGCAGTAAGAACCTATTCCTCTCTGTCTCTCTTGAGCCAGGATGTGTGGGCAGATAATACTTAGGGATCTTGTGGACAGGCCCTGAGTGTACTATAAGGCAACTTGGACTGTCAGTGGAGACTAGGAAGGCAGAATCCCCAGAGCCTCTTGGAGGCCCTCCAGGCTGACCGCAGGAGCCAAAGGTGTGCGAGAGAAAGACCGGTATTAAGACAAAGATCTCCAGGCTGCTTTGCATGAGAAGTGGGATCAGGAAAGGCGAGAATAATCTCACTGAAGCTCTGGGAAGAGCGTTGATCGATGTCCCTTCATCCCAGATGAAGGTGTTGGTTCAGTGGGCCTCCAAGGTCTGTTAACAAAGCGTTTGGAATGAGAAAGCACCAGACACCTTCCCAGCGTCTGCAGTGTGCACAGGTGAGATTTCACAGAGGTGTCTTCAGGTCTGGCTGAAGGAAAAGAATTCCCAAGCTCTTGAAATTTTTAGCATCTATATGCTAAAACCCAAACTTAAAAAAAAATTCTAAATTTCCTGCTGTTCTTTTATGAAGACTTTAGTGGGTGGTGCGTTCTGGTGCTTTGGTTCCAGTGGTGGAAATGGAGATGGATTTGCACTGATCCATCCATGCTCCTTGTGCTTTTGGGATGACACTTCATCCCCACGAGAGGCGATAAGTTTGACGGAACAGCCCATGGCCATAGAACAATGGCAAATCTCAGGGTATTTGAGGCTGGATCCCAAGAACTTGGTCTCAGCAGCTCAGGGTTCTAATCAGCCATTATGCCTGTGCTTGATTTCTATAAAAGGAGGTCTAGGTGAATATTTAATCTGCTACATACTGTGAACTATAAAACTGAATGAAAGGCTTGTTCAATAGCATTTTCGTGGTGCTGGGAAAGATGGATGGAAAGACCATCCATGTCCTGGGGCTAATAACGGGAAAATGAAGGTGTGAACCTGGGCAGCTTGTGGATCAAGGATGAGACCAGCTGCTAGTTAGGACTAATTGGTAGCAAGAAATTTTGATCTTGGTGGTTGGTTAGCTCAGTCAACTAGCTTCTTACCAAGACTGAAATCTGAATCCAACTTTCTCCCATGCAAATGTCCTTTCTTTTTTTTTTGGAACAGGAGGGACATTTGGAGAAAGCAAATTGTTCTTTCCAGGTCTCAGATGTATGATGAACAGAGGGATTATCTGTTGAAAGTGAAGACACCCCCTTTTACATGAGATCCTGGAGGGTTGTCTAATGCAGTTCATGGGTACTGCTAGGGCCATGTTCCTTTGTGTGCAGAAGGGGCCTTGCAACCCCCAAAAGAGGCAGTTTTGTGAGCTTCTCCTTCCAATAGAAGTTTCCTTCTGAGTCACCCAGACCTTGAAAATACAAAGCCAATGTCTGGTGATAGGCTGGACCACGCATTGTGTGGTTTTGGTGAGTAGGATCACCAGGCTTGTGCAAAGCCCTGCTTACTTGATAGGGCAGGCCCAGGTTCATGACCAAACATAACTGAACGTCATGGCATGGCGCAACGAGCCCATCTTGCAGCTCAGAAACAGGACTCCCTCCCATGGGCCCAGCCCCACAGATGCACAGCTGGCCACGCAAAGCCCAGACTTGTATTGACCTTCAGCTGCCCTTGTGCCGTGAATGACTCACACCATGGCAGTCCCGGTTCGGGGAGCCTCCATCTCAGGAAGACCCGTAACACATGGCAGCTTCTCAAAGGCAGCCCCAGACATGGCCTCCCGTCAGATGAATGGAGCCCGTCTCTCCCTGGCCCTGTCCGCAGGAAGCTTCCTTTCACAGTGGCTATGAAATATGAGAGCCACAGTAGGAAACATCTGGCCCACCACTGTGGTTACCTTAGCCTCACCAGCCACCTCCTTTCGGGTTTTTGGTGGGAAGTCCCAGGCATTACCGATGAGGGGGGGAGGAGGAAGGTTCTCAAACTGAAGACCACTTCCTGCCACCAGCCTGCCATTCCCTGCCTTCTTCCTGATTTTGCTGTTGACAGATATGAGGGTGACCAGAGTTGCAGGGTTCACCCTCCCCGTTCTCTCTTAGGTATGCTCATTACTTCTGGGTCTCCCAGGAGCTGACTCTGACATAGAGGACCAGGGGTCACATGGGAGGAGGCAAGAGAGTACAAAGGGCCATTAGCCAAGACTCAACAGTAGTGATTAGATGGTCTCGTTGGGGGATGGTGGCCAAAGTCATCAGCCTGGGGAGAGAAGCTAGAGAAAGTCCCCTGCTCCTTGGGTGCAGTTCCTCAGAGTGATGGCGCTTAAATTAGGAGAAGTGGCAGCTCTGAGTGATGCTGGCATTAGCCTCCCTAGACACCTTGGCCTGGGAACTCGGTGGAATCCTCAGCTACCCTCTTGAGCTCCAAAGATGGGACATGGGGCCATGCAGGAGGCCACAGAAGAGAGTGGAGGTGAGGACCAGGAGCAGGTCACCCCTTCCTAAGAGAACATCACAGTTGAGCTTCCTTGGACTTGAAACAGCAAGGGCGGGGGGCTGAGGAAGCCTTGGCATGTGCCCAGTGGCATCTCTGCAACAGGCATTTCTGTCTTCCTGCCAAGGAATGCAGCAGGAAAGTCAGATGGAGATCAGGAAGCTCTGGGAGCCAACTGTCACCCACCCTCCCCCTCCCCATCCCCACCTGCCCTTTCCTCCCTCCCCAGCTAAAGCCAAGGAAAAGCTAATGAGAACTAAAAAGCCAGCAACTCATCCCCTCCCCCACCGCTCCCAGGTAGCTCTGCAGGAAGAAACGCCTGCTCCAGGCCCAGGTGCTGAGCCAGAAGTGGATGACCGAGGCCCCGGGCAGGCGAGGCAGAGGGCAGATGCCCAAGGGTGTTCAGCCAACCTGGCATCAGCAGCTCCCTCCTGGAGGAGGTTGCTTTCCCCTCCCCCTCAGCCAGTCGCGGGGACAGCATGCACTGGGGTGGAATGAGTTTGCAAATCTAGACCCAGCAGAGGCTCCAGAGGGCTTCGACCGCAGTTGAAAAATTACTTTCCAGCCTTCAGCAAGGGACAACTGACTATAATTCTTCACACAGGCTTGGTTTTGATTGCGAACAGTCCTTGGGCTCCTTGGGAACCTCTGGGTCACAGCATCTCCCATATCAGAGACCCAAGATCCAGCAGTAGTGAAACCCCACTGCCTACCGATGGAGGTGGACTTCCATAGCAGCATTTGGGAGGGATTGCCTGAACATCAGTGCGGACTTCCCCTAGGACTCTGTGGAACTCCTCAGCAGCCCCCAAGCAGCATGGTTCCTACGAGCTTGGTGGCCTCAGGCAAATCACTAGCCCTCTCTGAGCACAATGGCTTGGGCTAGCTCATCTGCATGGGCTTTTCCAGCTGGTAGTGCCTTCAGGTCCGTGCTTCTCTCCATCCTGAGATTTCTCCTCATCTCCATCTGACTTTCCCGATGTGCTGATCATTCTCTGAATGAGAGAGGAGCTGCCTTCCTGCCCGTGAAGTGGCTGCAGTCTTTGAGGCCTGGAAATAAGCCATGGAGAGAATTGAGTTGGGTGTGTATTTAAATTTTTTTGACAGGATTGGAGAATAAAGCACCAGAACTGAGTGCTGCAGGCTGCCTAAGCCACAGGCTCGCTCCCTGCATTGCCCTGGGCTCCCTCTCACACTCCAGGGGGGCAACTGCCAGTTCTGTAGTCCCCTCCCTCCTGAGATGGACAATCAGTCTGGTGTGTTGGGGAGTAGTGGGGGAGGAGGCGAGGTCAGCTGGGCAGAGGAGTGGGTGCTGCCGCCTCACAGTGCATTGTGGGGCATAGAAAGAAGTGAAAAGTGGCATTTGAGGACCTCAGCGTCACTGTGCTGCTCACCTGCCACCACACCTTCCCGTTCCCTGGAGACCTCTGGGCCAGCTTGTCACTGTCCTCTTAGAACTGGGCAAAATAAGGGCGGAGAGCTCGTGTAACCCTGCTCACGGTCAGTGGTAGGTTAAGTTTCCCTGGTTCCTATCCTCTCCATCTTGGCTCCAAGTAAAGCTGCAGAAGTATATTTAATATTATAATTTTGACCTATCCAGTATGTCTCAGTGGTTGAGCATTGGCCAACCAGGAGGTCAGAGCACATGCCTAGTGTGGGCCATGTAGGAGACAGCCAATGATTCTCATAGTATCTCTCCCTTCCTCTCTGAAATCAATTATATATGTATATATATAATTTTGTAGCTAAAAAATGAAAATATCTATTTTCTATAAACAAACTATTAAATGTAAGACAACCGAATCAGCTTGGCTGGTGGATACAGAGAAGACAAAACAATGAAGTGATTCAGCGTGGTGGGGGATGGAGGCTTTTTCTGAAACTCTGGGGAGGAGTGAGATTTTCACTTATCAAAAAGCCTCAGAGATTGTCACAAGTAATTCCGCCCTGGGCCCTGCCACTCTTTTGGAACAAGGACCGACGTCCCTCCTTCTCACACACCCCCTCCTTCTCCCCACTTCCCCGCCTCCTCCGCCAGTTGTTTCAGTTGATGCTTGAACATGTCAGCCAAAAGCAGCAAAAGCGCCCTCCCTATGGAGTGCCACTTAGAGAAAAAACACAGCGTGACAGCCCCTACACATGGGGACATGGGAAGAGCAAGCTTCCTCTGGGCCCTCCCTGCCTCTCCCCCACCCAGGCCCCTCCCACCTTCCCCTGACCCCGAGTGCGAGCAGTCAAGTGCAAACCCAAGTCCTCCCAGGCAGAAAGGCACAGCTGTGTGTTTACAGCCACTGATTCGGATCCAATCGCATCCCCTGCCCATCTCCACAAGGCAGGCTGGGGCACACTGTGTGTGTGTGCCAGGCGGGAATCTATTTCGGGAGGTGACCTGCAGCCCTTTGCCACCACAGAGCCTTCCTCCCATCCCCCACTCAGGAAAGGCATCCTTCTAGAAGGAGCTTTCAGCCTGTTCCTTGTCACTCATCCAGTCAGACTTCTGACAGCTCCGGGCTCCCATCTGTCCAGGGAGAAGACAGAGAGTGAAGGTGACTGCAGGGCCCTCAGCAGCATGGACAGCAGGACGTGCAGACCACTGGGGACAGGAGGGAGTACGCCCCTCTGTCCTGGTGGGGGGGGGGGGAGCAGTGGCACCATCTAGAGGGCAGGAGAGCGAAACCCCCAGGTGTTAGGTTGCAAAACAGCAGGAACCTAAGGAGAGGACGAAGCTGCCACAGTCAAGGTCAGGGAGAGGACCCCACTGCGCCTGTGAGTGAGAGGTCAGAGAGCTTCAGGGCTCAGGACTTGGAAGGCTGAGAAGTGAGATCTCTACCACATCCCCCCCGAAATGAGCTCCTGGGAAAAACCACTTGGCAGTGTCCACTTTTTTAAGCAGCAAACGAGTGTCTTGGGTTGTAATGGAGTTTGGAGGGCATGGCATTCTGGAAGGAGGGCAGACACAAATCCGTACACGGGAACGATCTGTAAATCGTTGCGATGAAGCAGAATGGCAAGTAGGACAATGAGTTTTCAGTCTAGTGAGGTTCCCCCAAGAAAATGAGAGAAAGGCCCTTGGGTGTTTGTTCAGCAATTTTCAGGGTGGAAGGGAGGGTGGAAGGGAGGGTGGACAGGGTTGGGACTGTTGGCGGCAGCAGGAGCCAAATGGCAGCGGTTCTTCCATGGCCCTGCGTCATGGTCAAATCACTTTGGCCTGAGCAGTGGCATCACAGCCCCAAGGGATGGGCTGGCCGGTGTGATATCTGGCAGGAACTCCCCACACCCTCCTATCAGCCCGGCTTACTATAGAAGGATGACTAACATAATGACGTCCTCTCCTCTAGAAACTATTTGTGACCTGCTATTAGTCCACTTAAGGTGAAAATAATGTCCATTTCTATCCCTCTCCTCTACCCCCACTGTGTTTGCCCATAATCAGGTAAAACAATATATCCACAGTGTCCCAATGGCTGGTAAGAGAGTAAATCGATCTATCTATAATAATAAAAGCATAATATGCCAATTAGACCAATCGTCCTTCCGGACAACTCTCTGGACAAAGCCAGGGCTGCAAGGGCTGAGGCAAGCTGTTGTGACTGTGAGGGCCCAGCCCCTTGCACAAATTTTGTGCATCCGGCCTCTAGTATATATATAAAAGCCTAGTATGCAAATTTTTCTCACAGGAGTTCGACTGGGAGACTGATTGCTTGCTATGACATGCACTGGCCACTAGGGGGTAGCACAGAATGAAGAGAGGCCCTGGCCAGTGGCCAGAAGGCCCCGATCAGCCCCAATCACCAGCCAGGCCTAGGGACCCTACCTGTGCATGAATTTTGTACACCGGGCCTCTAGTACATCTATATCAACAGGAAAGATAACTTCTGTTGTAGCCACAAGGGCCCAGCCACAGCCCTGTCCTACCCAATATCCTTTTTGATGACTTGGATGAAGAGACAAACATGCCAACTCTATTCAAAGACCCAAACCTGGAAGGTTTTGCTCATTTGGCAGATAATGAAATTATATTTGAAAAGCATCTCCCCAGGTGGGATCATGAGTCAGAAACAAGTAGATAAAATTTAACCAGATAAAATTTATGTTAAAAGAGAATTCACCACTAGAGGATGGCATTTGAATTTTTCAGTGAAAGTCAAGTAAAAAAAGGAAATTCTGGGGTTGTAGTTGACTGCATGCTTAAGGTAAGCAAAAGCAGGATGCAGCCGTTTTTTTAAAAAAACAACTTAGGCTGAAGTGACAAATAGGGCGTGGTCAGAAGACAGAAGTGATTCGCCGCCTTCTGTGCTGCTCTAGACTGTGTTGAGTCTGGGTTCTAAGCTCCCACATTTTATGAAGAACTTTTAACAATCTAGAAAAGTTCAGAAGGGATAATTGGGGCCTCTGGAAGCCATGTCAGCTGGGAGTGAAGTAGGAAAGATGCTTAGTCCCTAAAGAGACTCGATAACCACTGTGAGACATACCTATTTGTCTTCCAGAGTGAGTGGACATTTCTGGATTATTCCAGACAAAGCTAGAACAAATGGGGACAAGGTATGGGGAGGGCCACTCTACCGCAGCATAGTCTAACGGTAGCAACTTCCCAGCAGTGGGACGGGTCACCTCCAGGAACAGTGAGCTCCCTGGAAACACTCAAGCTGAATGGCCAAGGGTCCTGCAGAGTCGGTTCCACGTTGGAGTCGAGCATCTCCTCCCTCTGGAGTCCTCCGAGGCACTCTGTTCGGTGGGGCCTGCTGTGTCTTATTCTGTGGTCTATGGATAAGCCGTGAAAGAGAAGAATGGATCCGATGGAGGGATCCATTGCTGAGACTGGAGGAGAGGGATCCAGGAGTCGGGTTAGCCTCTGCCTTGAGGGTGTGAAAGCCTGATGGCGACACCCTGAGAGCAAGGGCAGCTCTCCGGAAGTGGGACTGCTGCCTTCCACACGTCACCCTGGCCTTCTGGAGGCTTTTGTTTGCAGGGTTGTTTGTTTTTCAAGGCAATTGCTGCTGCTGCTGCTGCTGCTGCTGCTGCTGCTGCTGCTGCTGCTGCTGAGCCCTGGACTACAGGGCTCGCCTCACCCCTGGATGGGAGGTCAGTGAGCAGAGGGCACAGGTGCCTGCTGGCACAGGGAGGCTGAACAGCCGTGGGCAGTCAGGCAGAGCAGAGCTGGATGGGCATGGCTCTGCGATGGAAAAAGCTTGGCCTGCTATTATTCCCACCCAGAAAAGGTATTTTGTTGAAAGCAGAACAGATGATAAAGCCAGTTGCTCATGTCAGGTGGGGAAGTTGCCACCAAAAGCCTCTCTGCCTGGCCAGGGGCAGAACGTGCCCCGAGACCCCAGACCTGGGGACGCTGCCTCCCGGGCCCTCCCCGGCCCTGCCTGGAGGCTCCTCCTCAGCCCAGCGCAGGGGAAGGAAGGGCTCTCTCCAGCCTCCTGAGGACCAGCCCATTCAAACACTCTCCCTGTCCCCGGGCTGCGCCAGGGCTGCTTCCAGCTCATGGTGGGACTGAATCATTATGGTGATTATAGCTGATGGCTCTTTCCTCTCCTCATCTTCTCCTGCTTTCAAATTCTTTGAGGCCTCTCATTAAACATGGCAATCCGGGTAAAATAGTGAAGTTTTAATAGGACATTTTTTTAAAGCTAAAGCGAACCCAGAATAGATTGTTACTCTATCGTCTCCAATGGTCCTTTAAAACTCAGTGAGGCACGACTGGTGCCTCAACAGGAGAGGCAGGGGAGAGAGAAATGGGGAGCCAGGAGACATGCTTTTCCACAGGGCTGAGACCCCCCTCCTCCTCTGCACTAAGAGCCCGGTGCAGCTGATCCCCATCGAGCGAGGCTGCCGCCTCGCAGGTGAAGCTGGGAAATGGAGATGGAGCAGCCAGTGAAAATCTCAGCCCACCCTGTCACCTGCAGCAAACCTGCAGCAGCCCAGTGGGGACCTTCTGACAGGTCCTCATGCCTGGAGGACACAGGCCACGCCACTCCAAGCATAATTCTGAAGATGGAGAGGAGTCTGTCTTAGCACCTGTGAGCCATCGCCGTCCGGCGGCCATGCTGCGTGGAGGTTTCCTTGGCAATGACACGGCTGCAGAGCCCACCCTGTGTGAGCCCTCAATCCGAGCTTTCCTGCTGTTTCTAGATCTACAGGCGTTCTGAGAAGAGTCACCAGGAAGGGGGTGCAGGTGGGGTGGTGGGGTGCTTTGCTCAGGTTGGGTGACCATCCCCTTCCTCTCCCTCCTGCCAGGACACATGGCTGATAGGAGTGTGTTTAGAGAGGCTCCCACTGGCCCCTCCTGGCTGCCTGTGCTGAGCCGTGCAGCCTGGCCTGAGCCTGTCAGTAGCCAGCCATGTGGGGTGACTGAGCACCACCAATCAGCCGGGGTTAATGTTGTCCAAAACCTGGCAGCAAATTCCCCCCAACGGCTTTTCACCCCGACTGCAGATGGCCTGCTGGCTCTGCCCACAGGACACAGCGTCCCTTCCGCCCCCACCCGAAGGTGGAGAAGTGGGCTAGTTTGAGACGGAAGCCCCGGTGGCACCCTATCCCTCCACCCGATACGGGAGTAAGACCCCGGCGAGTCGCTCAGCTGCCCCGTGGGTATAACGAAGCATACTGCACGGAGTGGCTGTTGGCATTAAATGGCGTTTCTTGAGGGTTCGTCATGTTATGTACTGTGGGCATTGGCATCATGCTGGGCTTGGCCTGAGAGGGACTTTGGTTCTACGCTGGCCCTGCCACTCAGCTGGGTGACTGAGGCGGCTCAGTTTCCTCCTCTGTAAAGAAGAGAGATGAGGAAATGATTAGGTGGTGGAAGTATATGAGGTGCTAGACAGTGTTTGTAGTGCATGTGCTCAGACTCAGTTCCTTATGTTATTACCAGAGGCCCAGTGCATGGAATTCATGCATGCAGAGGGGTCCCTCATCCTGGCCTGCACCCTCTCGCAGCCCAGGAGCAGGATGCCACGGAGGCAGGAGAGGCTCCTGCCACTGCCGCTGCGCTTGTCGGGTGAGCCTGGTTTAGGGCTCCTGGCTGAATGGCGCTCTCTCCTGCATTGTGCATCTTCCCCCTGGTGGTCAGTGAACGTCATAGCAACCGGTTGTTCTGACATTCAGTCAATTTGCATATTCGCCTTTTATTATATGGAACTAAAGGCCAGGTGCATGGAATTTGTGCGGGGGGTTGGGGGGGATGTCCCGCTGCCCAGTCTGCACTCTCTCCAATTTGTGACCCCTTGAGGACCTACTGCCTGTGTAGGCCTGATCCTACCAAATAGGCAGTCAGACATCCCTCTCAAAATCCAGGATTGCTGGCTCCCAACTGCTCACCTGCCTGCCTTCTTGATTGCCCCTAACCGCTTCTGCCTGCCAACCTAATCACCTCCTAACCACTCCCCTACCAGCCTGATTGATGCCTAACTGCTACCCTGCCATCCTGTTTGCCCCTAACTGCCCTTCTCTGCAGGCCTGGTCACCACTAACTGCCCTGCCCTGCAGGCTTGGTTTCCCCCAACTATTTTCCCCTGCAGGCCTGGATTACCCCTCCCCCCCCCCAATTGCCCTACCCTGCAGGCCCAGTTGCCCCCAACTTTCCTCCTCTGCCAGCCTGGTCACCCCTAACTGCCCTCCCTTGCAGGCCTGGTCCCTCCCAACTGCCTTCCCCTGCTGGCCTGATTGCCCACAACTGCCCTCCCCTGCTGGCCATCTTGTGGTGGCCATTTGTGTCCACATGGGGGCAGCCGTCTTGTATGTTGAAATGATGGTCAATTTGCATATTACTCTTTTATTGGATAGCATAGAGGCCTGGTACACAGATGGGGACCAACTGGTTTGCCCTGAAGGATATCCCAGATCAGGGTGGGGGTTCCCTTGGGATGTGGGGTGGCCTGGGCGAGGGGCCTGTGGTTTTCAGGCCAGTCATGTCACCCAGTGACCCAAGCAGACGCCTGGTATCTGGGATTTATTTATCTTCTATAATTGAAACTTTGTAGCCTTGAGCAGAGCCAAGCCTCCTGCTTGCTCCTCGCTCCTTGGCCACAGCCATTTTTGTTGGGATTTCTTTATATTCTATAATTGAAATTTTGTAGCCTTAAATGAAGGCCAAAACAGGCCAGGGCAGTTGGAAAGCTTGGCTTCCTCCATCGCTGGGGGCAACTCAAGCCTCCTGCTCTCTTCAGCTCCATGGCTGCCACCATATTTGTTGGGATTTATTTATCTTCTATAATTGAAACTTTGTAACCTTGAGTGGAGCCCTGGGCCTGCCAGGGTATGTGGAAAGCTTGGCTTCCTCCATTGCCAGGGAAACCCAAGCCTCCTGCTCACTCTGTGGCTGCAGCCATCTTGGTTGGATTAATTTGCATACTTGCTCCTGATTGGCTGGTGGGTGTGGTGCAGCAGAGTGATGGTTAATTTGCATATTACTCTTTTATTAGATAGGCTTTTCATTATTATGATCATCTGCAGCCCCTGCTTAGCTCTTATGGCATTATTTAATTTCCAATAATATTCTGTGAGGTAGGTATCATTGTTTACTTTGTAGTTAAAGATGGGTAGTGGGTATCGCATCTATGACAATGCATGCCAAGCATATTTGTTTATTATAGTGACCAACTCAATAAATACGAGCTATTTTGGGGGGTTTATTTGTAATATGACCCAGACAGCTGCTTTCTCTGCTTTCCCTGGGAATGGAGGGACTGTGGTGCCCAGCAGGCTGGCCTCAGCCCTGTGGCCGATTTCCTGGGTCCCCTACATACTCCTGGGAGCTGTGTGGATCACCACTGGGGGCATTATATACATTGTCAGGATCTGGCATGGCCACCCAAATCAGGTGCAGAACCCCAAGAGGCCTCCTGCTTCCAGACGCAGGTCAGGAATAGGTTTCCCCACGACAGGAGCATGAAATCCACCCTCCAGATGTAGCGCTGGGCACCCAGGAGCCTCTTCTCCCAGCTCACTGCCCGCCTGGGGCCTCCCTGAGCCAGGAAGCCTCTCCAAGCCCACGTGCTCCGTCTGCCAGGTGGGCAAAGGCTCCTGTTTCTTACCCGCGTCCTACAAGGTGGGGCTGTGGGAAGCATGGGGCGCAGGTGACAGGATGCTTTCAAATCCCAGTAAACCAGACCCTGGGGTGTGCTCCTCCTGCTCGTAGGATTGACAGACACAGGAGCTGAGAGGCCATTTCCATGACACAAATGGCCCCTCCCTGGGGGAACTCAGGTTTTCTATATGTGCCTTCAGGGAAATGCTGTAAGTCCGCAGTGTTTGTCCAAGACTGGCATCGTCCGAGTCTGATGTCAAGCTTGACAGCCAAGCGAGCACCTTGCATGGCTGCGGTGCAAACGTGCGCATGGAAGTGTGACAGCTGTATACGTGGTGCCTGCGCTGCCTGCCTCCATGTCCAGTGTATGGTGCGTGTGTGACATACGCTGCAGACCCGCATGCCGCCTGTGCACGATCGCATGCCGCTGACCGCATGCCCGCCGCGGTCGTGTGCTGCCTGGGCCGGGGCTCCCCTAAAGCTGCAGGTCTTCCTGGTTGCAGCTGGATAAGTTATTCTTCACTTCCCTTCCTAAACACACACTTGCCCAGTGCTGCTGGCGCAGAGTCAGAATGGCCGCTGCATTTCACCCCCGAGGTGGCTTCCTTCCAGCAGTGGGTGAGTGACCCCGGCGTGCGCACTCTCTAACCTCCTCTTGGACCCTTCTGCACAGGAGTCCGAAGAGGTGACTCTGTCGGTCCTGGCCACCACTCCTGCTTTCACACCCTTGCTCCACGGACAGTCAGCGGCACCCGTTTCCGGGTGTCCGATATTCCCTGCCCGTTTTTTGCTGCACCCATAGTACTTTCAACCAGCAGCTCGGGGGTCCCGAAACGACGTTGAGTCCTTTGTCCCAGAGGCAATGCCCAAATATCGCCTTTAGGTGTTGACCCTTTCACTCCCTTCTCCTGGACCCCACGCAGGACAGGACAGAAATGCCCACCACCTTTGAGGATGCTTTTAAGCCCACAGCAGCCTCCTCAGGCTTCCCTGCCCACATACAGGGCATGACACAGCTTCCAGACCCTCCCTGGCCCGTGGCCAGGTCCGGAGGGAAACTGGCAACCCTGGGCTTTAGAGCTGGTTCTAAGTGGACTGAGGCAGCTCAGCCTGTGGCTCCACAGGGGAGTAGCCTGGACAGCCACCCACCCCGTGTCTCCCAGGGACCAAAAGTGCCACAGCGACCGGTGCAGAGGGTCTGTAGGGAAGCAGGAAGGTTCCCTGTGGCGAGGAATTCCGTCAGCCAGGTCTCTACCCAGAGATCTCCTGGAAAATGCTGCTTGAGCTGCCCCTGCTGCACTGTTTCAGTTAGAAACACATGTCTGACAAAGGCTGGCGAGCTGCATTTCTGGTGGCAGGGAGGAAAGGCCCTCTTTGCACATGTGTCCAGATGGACATGGATGTTCCTGGAAAGATGATGCTTGGGGGAAAGGGGGTGGGGGCGGCCAGCATGTTGACTGCCTGTGCCTCCAGTGCTCGCCTTGGCAGCCGGCCTAACCCAGGACCCAGCCAAGGGGCATGGTTTGGGTGGATGTGTTTGCAGGAGGTGAGAGGTGCCCCAAGGAGGGAGGATTTAGCGCCCTGGTGGTCCTCAGGAGAGTCACACTCTGCCAAACCAGTGACTCCTCCTGCGGTCTCCTCCACCAAACTCCAGCACCATTCCCTGCTGTAGCCATAGTCAGGGATCACTTGAACTTCCTAGCTTGGAAAAAAGTAGCATTAAGTCGTTGCCAATAGCAACCATGTCCCCGTTTCCTTGCGCGTTTTGACCTTTGCCTGATTTGGAGTGAACCAGAGCTAAGGTGCCAAGACCATGTGTGCAGGAAGAGAGGCAGGCATGGCACAAGCTAGCGGAAGGCATGCCACAGAGGGCGCCTGTGAGGGGACTGCCCGCCTCCGCTCCACTCCCCAGTCCGAGGACTTCCTGCAAGCTGAGCACCTGCCTGCTCAGTCAGGACGAGAGGAAGGAGCTAGAGATCCGGTAGTAACCAGGGGGCACTGCGCCTGCCCCATGAGAAACAGCGACAGGAAAGCGGGAATGCGCCGCTCGGAAAGGAGGCCCCGGCGTCTGGGCCTGGGCGCTGTGCCACCGGTGCAGGGCACAGCTGCTGGGAGGCTTGGTACTCCTGGAATGCCCGCCTGGTTGCAGATCTGTCCCTGCACTGCTGGAGGCCATGAGGAAGGTCTCCCACCGCCCACCGAAACTAGCAGGCAGAGGCCGGCCTGTGTAAGGGCCCTGTAAGGGGTGAGTGATGGGAGGTAGGAGGCAGAGACACTCAGGGAGGATTTCTCCAGCCTGGCTGGGACACCCTGGTTTCTTCATTTACTTCCACATTTTACTTTGCTGAAGAGTTCAAGCTTTCTTTATTTTTAATTATCACGTGAGATAATGTTTTCATTGACTTTTAATGCGAGAGGAAGGGCAAGAACAAGAGAGGGGGAAGGAAAGAGAAAGAGAGAGAGAGAGAGAGAGAGAGAGAGAGAGAGAGAGAGAGAGACATACATCAATCAGTTGCCTCCCAACCAGTGATCAAACCACAACCTGAGTTTGTGTCCTAACTGGACATAGAACCCATGACCTTTTGGGGTCCAGGATGATGCTCCAACCAACCAGGACACCCCAATTTACGTACTGGGTCCTCATTGGAGTAAGGCCGCTCTGGCCGCCCCTCCTTGGAGAGGCAAACATCGCATCTGCTGCTCTGCTCCCTGGAACACTTGCTGGGAGACCCTAGAGGCACTGGCACCAACTACACGGGCCACACAGTACAGAGTGGCGGCCTCCCTGCCGTGCAGCAGCCTCCGCTGGTGCAGCGTGGGGGACATGGAAGAGTCCTCGCTCCCCGAGCATTCCCATCCGCCTCCTTTTTTGAGAGGGATGGCAAATACACAGTGGAAGGCCTGTGGGTTGTGAAGGCCAGCCCACTCAGCTCTGCCTCTGACTAGCCACATGCTCTCAGGAACACGGCCCAAGCTCTAGCTGAGCCTGTGGCCTCATCTGTCCAGTGGGGGAGGGGTAATGTCATACCGAAGTGGCAAGGCTGGTGTGGACATTAGCACAGGGGTCCGAAATGTCTAGAGTGCTTGACACCTAATAGCTGCTCAACGTTCAACCAGGGGTGACTGTGAGTAGCCGTCCTCACAGCTAATCTGTGACCCCGGGAATGAGACCTTCCCCACCTGCCACCACCAAGGTCTGGGCGAGTCGAAGATGAGGGCACTTGAGAAGGGAGCGTTTATGGGGTGTCCGTGCCACCCCGTGGAGCAGGAATAAGAAATTCCCAGAGAATATCCCCGGGAGACCAAGGGAACAGGCTGGTCCTTCTAGATTTAGTTCAGAGAGGAGGACCGGCAGCTCACCTTTTCTAAATTAAAAATTTTCGAAGGAATAAAAAGCCCTGACCATTGACAACGCAGGCTAGAATCAGGTGTCTGAACCCGCGATGGTCCCCGTGACATTTTGTGAGAATTGCTTTCCGAAGACGTGATGGCTGGCACGTTCCCCAGAATGGGAACACCTGCTTGTTTATGTGGCCAAAGCTGGTTGTTTACAGACACTAGACTATACATGAGATAGTGGGTTGTTGTGAAAGGATCTGTTTTTATTTTAATCACAGTCCTTATTTTTTTAAACAGGTTTAAATGGACACGAATGTATGTTAATTCTTCAGCCAGTGAACTTCTTAAAATTAAATGTTCACCCACCCTTGATTTTTTTTATTTTTGTTTGGTGGTGGTTTTATGTTTGTGGTATCTCCCTTTTTAAAAGCCAAGTAAAGAGAATATTTTAGAAGCAAATAAAATCCCCTTCAGCTCCTGAGAGAGATCAGAACACTGGGTGAGGGCCTGGGAGTAACACGGGTCCAGGAGTGGATGTGGATGTGGCTGCGGGCTCCTGCCCCAGGGCTGTGGGGTGGGAAGGCCAGATGCAGCCTCACAGCCTCCCATGGTTGCCCGCCCCGTTCTGCTATGGGCAGCAGGGGACAACCTTTGTCTTGTCCCGTAACCTGGTTTTCCCAGTTCATCTGCCCACCTTGCCTCACAGAGTTCAACAGAGGGTGATAAGCGATCAGGAGGTGAACAGTTTTTTCTGAAACTCTTCATTAAGTTTGGATTTCTCTACCATCCCATAGCCAGAGCTGCTCAGACCTCTGAACTATCCCAAGCAAATGCACTCTTTCCCCGACTTAACCACCATGGAGAAAGGAGATGCCACAGACCCCCTTACCCGCCCTCTCCGCTTTGCTCAGTGGAGAAGGGGCACCAGGGCACCCACCTCCAGGAAAGTCACCAATGAAGTTAGGCAGTCCCTTGGCTTCTCCCCCTCCTGCCAAACCCAAGCCAGGACTTCTCCTGTCCGCCTGGCTCTGAGGCTCCTGGCGGCTCCCCTCAGCAAGTCCCCCAGCACTGTGAGTGCGCACACACTCACCGTTTGTAAACCCGAGCCTCCCCTACTCCCAGGTGACCTTCAGTCTCCTTGGGAGGACAGCTCATCCCTGGGGCCTCCCACTGCGTGTCTGCGAGGTCACTGGGTCAGCCCTGTTCAGCAAAACACCATTTTTCATGAGCCAAGATGAAAACGCCTGTGTGTCCCAACAAGGTGACCAGTCTGAATCCATGGAGGCTAGAAACAGAGTGCTGCATGCCTTCTGTTGCAACTCCTGGTTCCCTGAACAGGAGAACCTGGGTTTCTCCTATTCGGGGGGGGGGAGGGGGGGTATTGAATATGGCTGAAAGGCCACTGGGATGGCAACTGAAAAAGTAAGGAGTGGAGGATGTCAAAGCAAAATGTGTAACTGGGATGTTTTTCTAATTTTTTTTTCTTTTGAATTATAACTACATATAGCAACATGAGCACATCTGTAACTACACCCCATCACCCTAGAAACTTGCCTCAGGCCCCACTCCCATCAATGTCATCCCTCCCCCAGAGGCATCCGAGGTTAATGCCTGTCTCCATAGCCGAGTGGATTTAGACCTGGTGGACCGAGATCTGTAGCTTTGGTCTGAGGTCATCTGGGCAAATCAGCATGAGAATCTCATGAGCAGCTCTGATGTCCTTACCCCCCTTAGCGCTGAGAAGGGTTCTTCCTGAGCCCCTCGAGCTTGGCTCTGCTGCCCCCAATATTCCCCCTGACCCCAGGGCCGCTCTCTGAGTTTAGCATCAGTCTCCCAGGTAAGTGGCGACAGGTCTTGGTAAGCAGGATCGTGCATGTTGGTCGATGACATCGGCAGGTGCGATGCACAGAGCCACCGCATGCCCGTCCGCATGTCCATTTTCCTTAAAGCGCTGCCCCGGAGGGAGCCATTCCTTTAGTGCCTCGCCTTTCAGAAACAAAGGGTTTCATGAGCACCTTCTTGCAGGCTTCTAGCCGGCAAGACGGCCACAGAGCCGGGGTGGGGACTGAACCTGTGGGTGTTTGCGAGCCTGTGGCCCATGAAACCGAAGGACCCCAGATGCCATTGGATTAAACTTTAACGAAGGTCGCGAAGGTGAAAAGCGCTTTGTCTGTAGGCAAAGCTTTGATGTCTCCGGAATGCACCTTCTGCGGCTCGGTCCTCAGTCACTGTGTGTTTCTCCGCTTGGACAAAGGCAGCTGCTAATAGCACTTCCCGACACCTTCAGCTGCTCCGCGCAGCTGCCAAGGCCTCAGTCTGAGCTGGCTGCCGGTTCCTGGCACCATCGCCCGTTCCCAGCTGACCAGCTCTGAGGAGCAGCACACATTCCGACCCCCGAAACTATGCTCGGTGGCGGGCAGAGGCAGATCGCTGCTCCCCTCCTAAAAGCTTCCTGCAGAAACACCCAAACTGGAGGGGAAAGAGGAGCCCTGGAGGGCAGGGCGGGGAGAGCAGCCAGCCCCTAGCCGCATGCAGCTCGATTCGGCTCCTCTCTGAACACAGGTAGCCTCTGCATCAGATTTCCCTTTGATCCCCGGGAGCTACAGGGATCTCAGCACTTCAGAAGGGAGGCAGCCGCTGAGCCAGAGTGATGGCAGGCTTTCTTCCCCGAAGCCCAAGGCCAGGCATCCAGCCTGCCTGCGTCCTGCATGAGTAACCACCTTCCACCCTCACCCGGGAGGTCACTGCGTGGAAGACAGATGGCAGCTGGGCTGAGCTGCCTTCCCCCCTCCGCACCCCCCAGCAGCCAACCCGAACCCTCATGACCTCCTTTAGCAGCTACTGGCATTTGGCAAATGCCTACGCGCAGGAGTGGGGAGAGGGAGAGAGAAATGCCAGAGAGCACCGCTAGCATCGCGTGTTCTCTAGGCTGGTCAGCTGCACCCCCTGCCCCTGAAGTCAGGAGAAATAGAAGCAGCTGAGGGGGAAATGGAGGGGGGTGGCAGGATTGATGGGCTGGCCACAGGTCCTTGGAGTCACAGCAGTGCGCCCGAGCTCCAGGATGGAGGCAGGAAGAGATTAATTAGAGCCTCCAAGCCCAGCCCAGCCCACTCCACAGAACGGAGAGATACGGAGGATGGGGGCCTCCGGGTCAAATTCAGCCGAAACAAATAGACAGTCACTCAGTCCTCCAGAAATAGAGTCTCCAACCTCCCTCAACCCGCAGACCCCTCTCTCCAGCCAAAATGACCTCATAACGAGGAAGCAGCTGTAATGAGGGCTTGGACGCCTGGTAACTCAGCCTCTTTGTCTCTGGGCTTTTAACATACCACTGGGCACAGACTATGGTGGGGAGCTTTAATGATTCCCCCCCGCCCCTCATGTCTGCCAGCTAAATCGGAGGCCCGGATGCTGTGTATGACAAAACTGGAACATACGTATTTGGGGACATAATGTGTCATTTGTGGCCCTGGTGGAGAAGGGATGGAAGGGAGGGGTGGGGAGGGGGAGGAGGGAGGGCCTGTATTTGGTGAGTGGTTACCGCAGTGATAAGGAAGAAAGCAAAATTCCTTGGAGAAGGGATGGACATAGGTCAACGGGGTGGGGGGAGGTTTGTTAGAACTCTCAGACCACAGAGTCCCCAGATTCATCAGCCCCACATTTCCCCAGAGAGGAACACACACACACACACACACACACACATACACACACACTCACACACACGCACACACGCTCACACACCATGCTTTCTGCCTTCAGGCCTGCTTTGAGAAGGCACAATCCCAGGTGAGCCCACGGAATGACAAATGCCTGGAGCTCCGTCTAAGAAAGGGCAGTCAAGGAGAGTGCGGCTGAGTGCGCCTTAGCATCCAGGGCCGGCGGGCCTGGAGGGCCGGCCTCTGCCTCCCGCCAGTCCGTGCCTAGCCTGACCCTCTCCGCACAGAGGAGCAGCCGCCTGCTTTTAGTCATTGGCGAAGACTGGCATTGTAACCCTCTAGGAGTTTTAAAAAATCTGATTTAAAAATCCTTAGCCTAGTATAAATGTATCCTGCTGCAGGCTATGTTCCGTGTATCTGAAAGACTCAGATAAGGTTGCTGATGGGGAGCTTGCGTGCATGGGTGTGTGTGGATTTTAAGAGAAGCAAAAATGAAAAGTGTGTCTTACCCGTGAAAATGAAGAGTCAAAGACCTAGCCTGCTTGCTTAGTGGAAAGAGCAATCCAATCCGGGTTGGATTCCCAGTCAGGATATGTGCCTGGGTTGCGGGCTCAATTCCCTAGTAGGGGGTGTGCGGGAGGCAGCCGATCAATGATTCTCATCATTGTTACTTCTCTCTCTTCCTCTTCCTTTCTCTCTGAAACCAATAAGAAATATATATTTTTAAAAAGAAAATGAGGAGTGAGTGAAAGAAATTTATGATGGTGAGAGAAAGGAAGAGGAGAGCCAGAGGAAGAGCACACTCTGGGAGAGCTCCTGAGCGCAGGGCCAATTCCGGACGAGCTCCCATCCATGCCCTCAGAGTCGCACTGCTGTGTCCTCTGAGGAGCGCTGAGCCAGATGCCACACGTTGTGTCCGGTAGTCACAACCCACGCTGTTCGATGGTTGGATACGCCCATTATCCATCAATTTGTCAATCAGAAGGTTTATTGAGTACCCCACCTGGCTTCACAGGCCTGATCAATTTTTGTAATTACATCCAGCTTACGCACAACCAAGCCCAGCACACAAGCTGAGCCCTCGTACCCCACTTGGAAATGAACATGAGAAACTGCTGGCCCTTGCAGACTCGGCCGCCGTGCTGACGAGCCGTCGCGTGCTGCCCTTCGCGGATGGCAGTGGTGTCACTGACCCTGTCGATAGCGGGATGGGTTCTGAGTGTTTTCTCAGACACGATGATCAATCGGCCTGGGCCCAGCCACCCTCTCCTGTAGGCCCCTGTCCAATGCTATGGATTTCTACAGAGGGGGCGGGACCTGGCACAGACACCTCCTCCCAGGCCTGTGAGCCATGGGCCTCTCTCCGGCTCTCCGTGCTTCATGCACCCATTTCGCAGTCCAGTTCGTTGTCTTACTGTCCAGGAAGAGCTGCTACATAGGTTGTAAGGGTAGAAGGGCATGTAGCGTTCCTGAGGTGAGGCCCTGGGGACAGCAGAGAGGGAGCCAAGAACACAGGAGGTGGCAGGAGCGCGCTGTCCGAGGCCCACGGTGGCACAGGGTCACCTGTCCTCCGAGCCGTGACCGAATACCACTCATCATCCAGAGCTGGGTCATCAAGAGGACCCAGAGCCTGTGTGCCGCTCCTGCGTGTCAAACAGGCTTCCTCAGCCCTCTGCCTTCCTAAGACGACGAGCTCATTCATTAGATTCCAGCTGCCCCGATGCTGAGCCGCCATCTATTGGGTCAGCCCCACCCTCCGTGATCTTGTCCCCACCCAAGCCTTCTTGTCCTTCCTCGCTTAAATAAAATCAAGTTCAGGGGCAGCCCACAGGCATTAAGACGCGAGGGGGCCTTAGAGCTGAAATGCCTGGTTTGGGGTAAGTAGAATTCCCGCACCTCAAAAAGAGTGCCAGCAGCGCACCCTGCCTCCCCAACCTGCCCAGACTCCTGGTTGCTCCGACTGTCTGCAGGGCAGGCCCCCAAACCCCGAGATCAGAGGGGGTCGGTTCGCGAAGTCCTTTGGCCAGCATGGCTCATGCAACAATTAATTCACCTGTCTGGCTCTCTGTCTCTGTCCCTATGTGTGTTTGTCTGCGTGTGTATGTGTGTGCGTGCCTCTCTGTCACCTGTCTCTGCAGGGAAAGTCGCTGGCGGGCAAGCGCCTCACCGGCCTGATGCAGTCCTCCTGACAGTTCCCGCCGCAGGGCCTGGGCCCGGGGACCACGCGGGCAGGCGGCGGCGCTCCACGTCCACAGACAGAGTGTCGTTGCGGGGAGATTTGGTCACTGTGACAGAGAGTGAGGGCAATGAAGGGCGGCCGCGGGGAGACTCAGTGGGTGAACGGGAGGACCTGAAAGAAAGTCCACAGAGCCTGGGGTTGGCCCGGTAGAGGCCCCTGTTTACAACCCTCAATCCTTGTACAGTTGTGCGCGACACCCCGCTCTCTAAGGGGCCCTTGTCCCTAACTCGTTCAGGGGAGAGCTTCCTGTGGGGTGTTGTGACTCTCACTTGAGATCTATTCTTCTATTGTCACTCCTCCCTCCACCTGGGGACCATGCCATCCAGCCAAGGCAAGAAGAACCAGCTGGCCCTGCACACACCCTGTGTCACGCCTCATCCCCGCCGTCTCTCTGGTGCACCCACAGCACCCACCGCCGTTGTAGCCACTGCATCCCCACCGCCTCCCGCGTGCCCCATCTTTGTGGCCACCCACCCTCATGCGACATCGTCAGCACGGAGCAACCCCCAGAGGCCACCTTCTGAAGAGGCGTCCGCAGGTACGCTGGCCGCCTTTGGGTCCTGCAGGCCAGCCCGCGGGTCCAGGGCCAGAAGCACCAGCGCAGGTGAAAGAGCGTGTGGCTTAACAGATTCTGACCATCTCTTTAAACACGTGTGGTTTCATAATTTATTGTTTTTTGCCCCTTTTCCTTGGTTTCTTCCCTCGTGTTTTACTCAAAATAAACATGGCCATGAACTCAGGGGCCCTTGGGATCCTCCCCTGCAGCAGCCCCAGGTGGAAACCCCAGGACTACAGGCCCTGGCCCAGTCCCTCTGCAGCCCAGTCCCCTCCAGCGTCACCCAGCACCGAGACCAGCCCAGCAGGGAGCCATCATCCCAGGGCTGGCTTCCTGTGGGCGTGGCCAGGCTCCTGCTGGGCAGGTCTCAGTGCTGGGTGACTCTGGAGGGGACTGGGCTGCAGAGGGACTGGGCCAGGGCCTGTAGTCCTCTGACAGCCCACAGAGGCACCCACCAAACAATGCCGGCCATCAGGGGGAAAAGCCGACAGAATGCAACACCTGCGAAAACCTGCACAAGATCCATTGGTATTCCTTTCGTGTGTGCATCAAAATGCTCATCTGCCCACTTGGCTGTGAGGTAATGTATGTAGAGCACTGAGTCAGGTGCCTGACACATAGTAGGTGCTTAGCAAACGGTAGCTATTGCTCTCATCATTGTCATTATCATGTGACTCCCACGGGCAGTATGAAGAACAGAGCAGTATTAAGCAACGTGTTTTTTTAACGCGGACACTCACTCCCCCACGTGCTGTGACCATCCTCCTCTGATCTATTTTTGGCCATACGTGAGAACTCTCCCTTGGGACTTATAAAGAGCAAACACAGAAGCAAAGAAGCGGTCACTGACATTTCTTTATTCCTGCAGGCAAATTCACCAGCTGGTGGCCACGGGCACATGAGTTTGTTTGCAGACCCTGCCTCCCATAACCATCTTTCGACACCCACCCCGAACCCCCTCGCCATGTCAAATGTCTGTTTCTACCCAGTCCTGTCCCCAGGGTTCCAGCCTTCCATCCATCACAATGGGACCGTTGTGGGCATTAGGAGTCTTGGTTAGGTTTATACCCTTGTGGGTTCTTGAGCACCATGTCGCGGTTTCCCCCACTGGCAGTAGTTGCTCTCTCTTCGAGGTACAAACCAGGTGGCATGTGTTCAGTCCTCAGAGTGTCTCCAAAGGTGGCGTTACAGACCCAGACTCCATGAGACCTCAGCACAGAGCTTGGCACTGGCAGATATGAGATAATAACTAAACGGAAGCCCTGTCCCATACTATGGGGTCTTTTGAGCCCCCCTTTCCCTCCTTTTTTTCCCTTGCTTTTTACACAGAGCCCAATTTCAGTTTAAGTTCCTCTGTACCCAACATCACCCTACCAAGGGTCCCCAGGCTGTGCTGACATCAAGGCACAGGGTATGTGACCAAAGGCAGTTCCAAAATAGCAGATGCCTCTGTGCCCTCCCTTATCCAGGGCAATGGCCTGGTCCTCCTGCTCTTCCCCAGGGCTGTGGACAGGGCAGGGCTGTGGACAGGGTAGGGCTGTGGACAGGGCAGGGCTGGCTTCCCTGGCCCCTGGACGGCTGTTTCTGAGTGATTCTAGCCTGAGACTTGGCCCACCCTGGAGGCTCCCAAAGGGCCCACCTAAAGCCAAGTGGACTCCAGCCTTGAAGTGGAAGCTTTCTGACACCACCAGGGACATCCAGAGGCAAAGGCCAGCCAGCAGCTAAATAGAGTTAAGGGCACTCCAGCTGGATTCACACCCAGAGCAATAGCTTCTCATCCCATCTTCCAGCCAGGCATACCCAGTCCTATGACCACCATCACGTGCTCCTAGTAGTTCATGTATAATAATAAAAGGTGGGACAGGGTTGCTTTGTCCAAGTTGGCCAGTCCAAGGTCAGTCTACTATGCAGACCTTAGAAGTGAAGTACACTTGGGAAATCAGTTCTTGGCCAGTTTCTCATTGGCTTGGTCTACACAGTCAAAAATTCAGACCAGATTAGACTTTTGAAGGCAGTTCTGCAACAAAGCATGTTTTCCTGCCTCCAAAAGCTTCTTTAGCTCCCCTGACTGGGCACAGTCTCTGAGCCGGGACCCTGCCCACTGAGTGCTCACCAATTCATCATGTTGACAGCCCCACAGCCAATGCATCAGGACATCCTTAGAAGCAAACACCCACTCATCAGGACAGACACTAGGCATTGGGAAATGCCTATAAGAGAATAATTGTAGATTGGCACATGTAAATGCCTGGCAGCAGTCAGATGACCTTCCCTCCCTAGTAGGAACTCTCTGGGGTGGGAATAAAGCTCCTATCCTTCTAGAAAGGGATGCTTTGGTCTGCTGGGAAGGTATTGCTGTGCCACCAGTGCAGTCTGCTGGCCAAGTTCCAGGCCCACCTCTGCCAAGGTCAGGTACAGGCCAGCACCCAGGAGAGGACGCTCACCACTCTGAGTTGCTTCTTGGACCAGTGAGCACCTGGGGACATGCTCTGGGAGCTTTTTCCCTGGCGGGGTTGCTGGTGTGTTCAAACTACCTCACCCATGGGATACTGAACCGGGAGCTGCCAACCATCGGGTCCGTGGCTGATTGTGGAAGTTGATGTGTTCCCTACAACGCACCCCTTCCATTGTGTTCCAAATGCACGGACGAGGGAAGCCTTTCCAGAAGCTGGAAAGGGTTGAGGGCTGTTGGGGTTCAGATCTGTGTAATGTATTGGGGGAGGTGTTCCAGCAGGGTCCAGGAGGTAGGAAGCCCAGAGTGCAGAAAATCATGTGCCACCAGCTTCCAAGGGGTTGGCCAAGTTGAGTACGTAGCAATGACCACGTGTGGCACAGTCCAGTAGTGGCCAAATGAGTCCCTGATAACTCACCATGGGACTCTCTGAAGAGAGGCCTGTGCTCATGTAACCATGGCAACAGCAGACGCCAGCAGCCTACTCATTAGTACCACCGGATGATAGGCATTCCCTGGGCACAACCCAAGGGCCATAAAGTAGCAAAGTAGCAAATGTAGCAATAAGAGGCCCAGGGCTGTAAAGGGACAGGGTCCACGTGACCCAGCCTCGGCCCTCTTCCCAACCCCGACAAGGACTCCAAGGCAGGAGCTGCCAACTGTCTTGGAGAGAGGCCCTGCTCCGTGCCCAGGGCTCCTGGTCCGTCTTCTCAGCCCACTCACCGCATGATCACGGACACGTCGGAATGGCCTTCTCGTAGTGCATGTGGTTCTTATTAGTTTATTTTTCTGGAATTTGGGGATTGGCCCCCAGAACCAAACATGCTGGTACAATCTAAAAATAAATGACTTGAACCCACTATAGTCCAGCGAACTCTGTGTGGCTCCTTGGTTTGGGGGTTCATTGGGCAGAATGTACCTGAAAATCTACCACTGCTCCCCACTCCCCACTCCTCACCCTGCCCCATTAAACACCTGCCTGCATCCACACGTGCACACACACAGCCTGTGAGCGAGGAGACTCACTCCCTGCAGGATGCTGGGGCGGGACTCATCCTGGGAGGCTGGAAAGGTTGTAGCACCAGAAGGCTAAGGCCCCTGACTCTACCAGGGTCTCCTTGGCTGAGAGGTCTCTATGCCCCATTCTCTGTGCTCAACCACAAAACCCAGTGGCCTGACAGCAGCAGCTGTGGCCAGACACGGCTCTACTCTTAAATAAAGTCCCAAGATCAAAGTCTGCTGCATACAGACAGTGCTCCTTACTTAGAGTCTTGGTTTCCTTAGTGACAAATAGTCTCATCTCCCTCTAACACCAAAGCAGAGTGACTTTGAGAGACTGGAAACCAGGCTGACAAGAGGAGGAAGAGAACACAGTAAACACACACACACACACACACACACACACACACACACACACACTACTACAACACTGTGAACAATGACTCTGGCCCCTAACAACTCGCTTCAGTGGCAGAAATGTTGTTCCTGAAAGTACAAATTATCTCAGAGGCATAGGAATGGGTTTTTGGTCCCATTTACATGGAAACCAATTTGTCTCCCAACCTCTAAGCCAACTCCCAGAGCAGGACTTCCTGCACCACAAGGTCAAGACCAAAATCACCTGACAACACCTGAAATGTCAGGTCTGTAGCATATCCCAGGGTCAGGTCCTGGCCCATCACCAAAGATCCATGCTTCCCTGTCTTCCCTGACCATGGCCATCACCTCTAGGGAACCTGGAACTCCTCCTCCCTGGCCAAGCCATCTGGCCTCTTTCCAGAATCTTATTTAGCATGCTGTCACTGTGCACGCACATGACCCTGCTGATCCCAGGAACAGATCTGCTTCAGGTCCCAGGCAGAGGTGGGGATTTGGGGCTGTCAGCTATAACACACTGTGCTGTGCCTACACGAGATTGTCTGAGACTTGTCCTGACTGCTTCCTCTCTCCCCACACACTTTTGGGGACTTCTAGTATAAAGAGCATGAGTCTGGCCCTGGCCAGTGTGGCTCAGTTGATTAAATACCATCTCATGCACCGAAAAGTCTCAGGTTTGATTCCCAATCATGGCACATACCCAGGTTGCAGGTTCTGTCCCCAGCTGGGGTACCTACAGGAGGCAACCAATTGATGTTTCTCTCTGTGTGTCTCCCTCTTCCTTCCTCTCTAAAATCAATAAAAACATATTTTTTTAAAGAGCATGAGTGCCAAAACTGGTTTGGCTCAGTGGATAGAGCATCAGCCAGCAGACTAAAGGGTCCCAGGTTCAATTCCAGTCAAAGGCACATACCGTGGTTGTGGGCACATCCCCAATGGGAGGTGTGCAGGAGACAGCTGATCTATGTTTCTCTCTCATCGATGTTTTTATCCCCCTTCCTCTCTGTAAAAAAAATCAATAAAATATATATTTAAAATAAATAAATAAAGAGCATGTGTCTGTCCTTTCCCTTGGTGCCAGCTTTCAATTGCTCATTGGTCCCAGCCTCCAAGGGACCATCAGGGGCTCTGGTGAGTGCCTTGATTCTAGGCTTTTCCTGGGATGTGGTAGCCTGCACACTCTGCGACTTAGAGAAGCATCCAAGATGTCCTGTCCTACTGGACCACAGAGCTCTGCTGACACGCTTTCTCTCCACCTTCCTTCCTGAGCAGAAACACCCAGTGAACTCCCAGCTCCCCTTACTGGGACTTCCTTTAGTGCGTGCCAGCAGGTTGGTTACAGGATCTGTCCCAGCCCCTCACATGAAGAGGCAGGCCTCCCTGGCCAGGGAGAGACTTCAGGGGTCTGGCTTTTTTTTAAAGAGGCTCAGGGTCAGGGTGCAGCCCAGCTTAAGCTCCACCTGGAACTGAGCTCTCTGTCCTGCTCCTGCTCCCTTAAAACCTTGGGCTCAGTCCCCTCAGCACCTTGGAGCTAGCCCGGCCACATCTGGCTTATTTCAGCAGACAAAACCAGCTCCTATTTGAGAGAGCTGAGCCACACACCTCAGTTGGAGCACTAGTTTCCCCATTTGTGAAACAGGAAGAATATTTTTGAAATCTTAAGATTATTGTGAATGAACACAGAGGGCCTACCCAGTGCCTGGCACAAAGTAAATGCTCATGGGATGGGTGCTATTATTCACTGTTGCTGCACCGGAGAGAGGCGCTGAGAAATGGCGAAGATAGCA
>PVJN01017929.1:7196-39869 GCA_004026805.1 Lasiurus borealis
CCCTTCCCCTCTTCCTCCTCCTCCTCCTCCCCCTTTTCCTTCTCCTCCTCCTCCTCTTCCTCCTCTTCCTCCTCCTCCTCCTTCTCCTTCTCTCTCTCTCTCCTTCCTCTTTCTCTAAGCATGTCCTTGGATGAGGATTAAAAACAACAGCAATGTCCACTCGAATAATACATTTTCTTTGAAAGGCCCAGAAGTTGTTTCATCAACCTTACTAGCCAAATGTCATAGACTGGATTTTTCATTTCTTTTTCTGGAAAAATTATTATTTTGTCAAAAATTTAGCAAGAAGGTAATTTGTCCAAAGAAATGAAACAATGAAGAGTCCTTAAAATTCTCCCATAGCCCTGTCTCCTGGCCTTTTCCCTGCTAAGGTCCCGCCTCACCACTTCTCCGCGTGTGTGGTTTGAATACTCCTTCCTTGGTAAAAGGAGTTAGCGTTTCAGTGTTATGTTGATGCCTGTGAAGGTACAGGTCCTGTTAAAATGTGTCTGTGATCTGGGCGTGAAAGCAGCTGTTCCCTGGGGTCATTCCTTGTTGGGTCATCTCTCTGTCACATAGATAGTCACCAGATAGCCATCTAGCGTTCCCATTCCTCAGAAGGCCACTCTGCTGGCCTGTAACCATGCGAAGAGGAAGACATAACGTGATATTTCGTAATCTGTGACAGCTCGTCTTCTTTTAATTTCACAATATTTTCCCATTCATAAAACGTAATGCCTTTTTCTTAAAAAATTACATGGAAACACCATTCATTACAGTTGACCCCAGAGTAATGGTAAAAGAAAAGATAAGACTTGAAGCCAAGAAACTGATTCTGAAAACAGTAATTGTTAAAATAGATTTTTATTGAGTTCAGAGAGGAAGGGAGATGGAGAGAGAGATAGAGACAGCAATGATGAGAGAGAATACGTAATCGGCTGCCTCCTGCTTGCCCCACACTAGGGATTGAGCCTGCAACCCGGACGTATGCCCTGGCCAGGAATTGAACTGTAGCCCATAGTTCATAGGTCAATGTTCAACCACTGAGCCATGCTGGCCGGGCTGAAATTAGTATTTAAAGAGCATATGAGCCCTACCCAGTTTGGCTCAGTGGATAGGGAGTCAGTCTGTAGACTGTAGGCTCCTCCCTGGCCTGGGCCCTGGATGGAGCTTGTGCAGGAGGCAACCAATCAATGTGTTTCTCTCACATCGATCTTTTTCTCTGTCTTTCTCTCTCTCTCTCCCACTTTCTCTAAAATTAAAATAAAAAATCAATGGAAAAATATTCTTGGGTGAGGAAAAGAAAAGAAAAAAGGAAAGGAAAGGAAAAGAATGGAAAAAGAAAAGAGAAGAGAGGAGAGGAGAAGAAGAAAGGAAAAGGAAAGGAAAGAAAAAAGAAAAGGGAAAGGAAGAGCATGGAGAAATTAGGATTCCACTGGTTCGGGGATGGAAGGAGGGCCACGGCTCCTCAGGGCTGTTCGCTGAGAGGCACCTTCGCCTGAGAGTGCCCGCGCTGGGCAGCCCTTCTCATGCCCCCGTGGGCAGACAGACTCCCATCTTCAGAGGCCCGGCTCCCGGTTGGTGTGCGGACCTGAGCCGCCCCTTGCCAGCCGCACTCTGACTACTGGAGGTGCCGGCCTCATGGCACTGGGCCCTCTTCCCGGCAGCCTTTGCAGCTCAGCCGATGGTTGAGAGATCGCACTCTCTCCGTCCACTGGCCATCGGGAGACATCAAGTCCCTCTTATGGCCGGATGAGCCTCCTCCCGGGGTGGCTGTGACGGCTGAATCACGATGTAAATGTGGGCTTCTCAGGCACCGGCCACTCTCCCAACTTCACCCGTGGCACCGGCTGCTCTGCAGACCTGCCACCACCCAGGCCAGATCTGTTTCCGTCCACGCCCGCCTTGTGGAAACGAGTCTGTGTCCCTGTCCCTGTGAGGAAGGCAGGAGGAGCCGGCGTTATCCGCTCCAGCGCTGATGTCCATGCTCCCCCAGCTCCGGGGCCTCACCTGCGGGTCCGGTGCTGGGCTCTGTCACCAAAACCCACCCAACAAGAATATTACGATGTGCCAAAACCGGTGTGGCTCAGTGGATAGAGCGTCGGTCTGCAGACTGAAAGGTCCCGGGTTTGATTCCGGTCAAGGGCATGTATCTTCGTTGCGGGCACATCCCCAGTGGGGGGCGTGCAGGAGGCAGCTGATTGATATGTCTCTCTCTCATCGATGTTTCTAACTCTCTGTCCCTCTACCTTCCTCTCTGTGAAAAATCAATTATATGTGTGTGTGTGTGTGTGTGTGTATGTGTGTGTGTGTGTGTGTGTGTATGTGTGTGTGTGTGTGTGTGGTTTAAAAAAAAAAGGAACACAGTGGTACCTCAAGAAACAAGTTTAATTTGTTCTGTAACCTTGAGGCGTGGGAAACTATGAGATGCTCGAGTCTCGGTAAACTGGTGGGTTGTGTGCAGCCGGCCGATCCGCGCGATGACTCCTATCTCAACTGTTGCTCGTATTTCAAAGCAAAAATCGCTCGCTCGATGGCTCATATCTCAAAAATCTCGTATGTTAGGGCACTCAGATCTCGAGGTACCTGTATTACGATGTAAGACTAGTATTTGTGTTACTTCGCACAGGATCACGTTTGCTTTAAAAACTCCCCAGTAAAACAAGTGACTTCACGTTTTCTAACCATTTTATTTTCCCTAACTGACCTCGCTGCCTGCCTGGCACAAGTTTCCTGTCGCGGATCTGGGTTTGACGGAGCACTGGCTGTGCCACTCAGCAATCACGTGACCCTGAATGGGTTAATTCCTCCGAGTGTAGGTTTCCTCTCGTGTAAAGGAGAGTCCATGAGAGAACCAGCCTTGTAGGTGGGGTGTAGACGTTAAATGAGATGCTGTATGCAAATGAGCATTTAGGGAGCGCTCCATCAGTGTTAGCTGCACACACCGACTTCTCCAGTCTCTGTTCGCCAACGGTTTAGGCACCCCACGGCCACACAACCCGCAGCCAGCTGTCTGTGGCCCCTTTTAATGGTTTCATTTTTAATGTGCAGGCTTCCCCTCCTGTTTTTATAGTGCACGGTCGTAACGAGAATATCCTACACGGCCATTTCCTCCAGATATAAATTCTGCCACAATCAGAGGCGCGCAAAGGCTACAGCATGATTTGGTCTGGTAGCTTCCTTGCTAGATCACCACGTCCCTGTTTTTCAAGAGGACAATTCCAAATGGAGCCTGAAGACTCTCCAGGGGAAAGTGAGGGAAACACACACACACACACACACACACACACACACACACACAGAAAGCAGGGAGCCAGTCCAGCAGTGGGAAATGAGAGACGCTCCAGGGACAGTATCACATCTTCACTTTCAAGATCCTTTATTTTTCTATTAAAATCAGCTCTGTTGTCTCATGTTGGGGATGGGGGAGGAACATCCACATTCACGGAAGTCAAAACACCATTGTTGACTATTGAAGACCTACTGTGTGCGGGACACCAAGGCCGGCGGCGTCGGAGAGGATTTCCGGTGGGTGGGTGGCTGGGTGGGTGTGAATGGTGATGAAGAGAAGCCTGGACAGTGGTTGGGTAGGAAATGATGCACGGGAAACCCTCAGGCACCTCGGGTGTCACCCAAAAGAGTGTCGGGCGTGGGACAGGAAGGGCCCGGGTGAAGACCGGCTTGTAGGGACAGAATTTGAGAGCTGGAGGCTGCGGGTCTGTTACCATCCGCGGGCTTAGCCACGGTGCCTCAGCTTCTTGGTGCTGCCAAGGAAGGGCTGCGGCTGAGCTGAGTCCCGTTTGTCAGGGTCCCTTCTTTTTCTTGCACCAGGAAGGCGTGCGGTGACTGGGTTTCAGCATCGTTGGCTGTGAACAGGGGGCGGTTGGCCAGCACAGACTGTCATGTTGTCAGGCAGCTCCAGGAACCACTGTGTGTGTGTATGTGTGTGTGCGTGTGTGTATGTGCATATATAACCCTAAACCTAACACACACACACACACACACACACACACACACATATATACACATATATATAATCGTTATTGTTGAAAGTACAGTGGTACCTCGAGATACGAGTGCCCTAACATTCGAGATTTTTGAGATACGAGCCATCGAGCGAGCGATTTTTGCTTTGAAATACCAGCAACATTTGAGATAGGGGTAATCGTGCGGATCAGCCGGCTGCACACGACCCACCAGTTTACCGTGACTCGAGCGTCTCATGGTTTCCCATGCCTCAAGGTTAGGGAATGAATTAAACTTGTATCTCGAGGTACCACTGTAGTGTCAAGTTCAGAGGTGACAAGTGTCCATTATGCAAAATAATCACGGTCATCAGTGCTCATGGACCCCCTTCAGGCCCCGGCCAGCCTGCTGTGCCCAGTCGGGAAGGCGATGCGGAAGCGGAGGGCATTTTGGGGCAGCACCATCCTTACCCGAGCGCCCCCTCCACAGTAACTGGGAAACCCTCCCGGCACTGGGGTTGTAACTCTCCCTCCACTGAGCTCCAGCTCTTTTATAATGAGATGAAGAGCAAGTTCAGTTCCTTTTTCCAGCCAAAGCCACCCTCGCCAGAATGAGGTCATATTCTCTCAGCGGTGACCAACGCAATTCAGGAACGCCTCGCTTTCGAGAGTCGCAGGCCAAATTGACTTAGGCCGAACTGTTGGTGCAGTTTCTTGTGAATTTATTAACCACCATGGACTGGCTCACCCGGAAAGGTAGCAACGGTTAAAGGGGGCTCTTCAGCCAAAACCGGTTTGGCTCAGTGGACAGAGCATCAGCCTGTGAACTGAAAGATCCTAGGTTCGATTCCAGTCAAGGGCACGTACCTTGGTTGCGGGCACATCTCCAATGACGGGCGTGCAGGAGGCGGCTGATCGATCTCTCTCTCCCATCGATGTTTCTGACTTTCTATCCCTCTTCCTTCAATAAAATATATTTAAAAAATAAAAAAATAAAAGGGGCTTTTAAACAATTGTCTAGGATGCATCCTCAAGGTGCAAACACGGTGGCAAAAAGTCAGCTTCTGGACTTGGCAGAAGCTGTGCCTATAGGAGCGACATCACTTGCCTGCACTGCCCTTCTGCAGCCAGGAGGGGCGCTGGAGGAGCCACTGCTGCAGACACCAGGGGGCACTTCTCTGTGGTCTGGTGCCTGGCAGCCTGTGCCCAGCTCCGCAGGAAAGCCATATTTCTGATTGGGCCGCTGACTCTGGGGTCTGTGCTCCTTATGGAAAGGGGCCTCCTTTCAGCAGACACGGCCCCCTCCTGGGGGTGCTGGTCTGGGAAGCAGCTCTCACCGCCACCCCCCCAACAAGGCAGGTGCCCCGGACAAGGTGGACCTGGGTCGGGCCATGCGTACCTGGCTCATAAAACCCTTTCTGAGCCTTATAAAGGCCGCACAGATTGGCCTGCCGATACCAACGTCCAGGAGCCCCAGAGCAGCTGGCTAGCGGGGTGCACCTTTCCCATTTGCCTGGCTCCCCGGCCCCGTGATGTTGGAGCGGATTACCCAGACTCACCTCAAGGTGCGGGCCTGCGCGGGAGGCGTCATCGCGTCCTGCTCCTGGGCGAGCTGTGCCCAGCCAAGCGTGCTCATGCATCCTGACGGTGTGGCCCGCAGGTTCCATTACGCGCCAACAGGAAGCACCGCCAGGGAGGAGGGGGGAGGGAGGAGGAGAGAGATACTGGAATCCTCTGGAGCCGGAGCACAGACCGTGCGCCAGACGGGCTGGGGATGCACTGGCCCTATGTCCCCGCCCGGGGCTCATCATCCGGACCGGACCCAGCCCCGTGGGCTCCAGGGCTGGACACGGTGTTTGAAAACACGAAGCAGCTCGGGATGGACCTTCCCTCCCTGGAGCATCACCCTTCCGGGGCAGGTGGGGCTGTGAATCTCGGGGCCCCTGTCTCCCTCCCCCCTGCACAGGGAGGTGCCTGGGGAGCCAGACCCTCACCTCCAGCACTGACGGACCGCAATTCCCCACTGCCGGGGGCCGTGGAGAGAGACTTCGTGGCTGGTTTTTAGACGGAGATGAAAGCTGGCTGATGGAGTTCAGTCGGTGTGGCTCAGGGGTTGAGCATCCACCTGGGTTCCATTCTTGGTCAGAGCAGTGCCCGGGTTGTGGGAACCTCTTTCCACGTCCCGCGTGATTCGGGGTTCCTGGGTCAGGGTTCGGGTTCTGAAGGAGGCCGCACGCAAAAGAAATGAGAGACCAGAAAGCATTAATTTGGCAATATTGGGGGCCAGGCGGGAGCCTTCCTCTAGTGGAAAGGACTGCTACTTGCTCTGGCCTTTTTCTCCCTTTTATGAAGGCTTTGGGACACCCCCCTAGCCTTTAGCCAGGAAATAACAAAAACTGAAATTAACATGAAACCAACAGGTAGAGGCTGCTTCAGCTAACAATGTTTTCATCTAAACAGTGAGTAATTAGCTCTGACCTTTCAGAGCAGTTAAGGCTGACCAGCCTTCTGGCTTCCTGTTTACATCCATTTAGTGAGAGCAGTGTTTGGTTTCTGACAGGGGGTGTGCAGGAGGCAGCTCGCGCCCTCTCTCTCTCTCTCTCTCTCTCTCTCTCTCTCTCTCTCTCTCTCTCTCTCTCTCTTCCTCTCTGAGATCGGTACAAATATACTTAAAGAGAGAAGAGGAGAGCTATGTGGTGGGCAGGAGACCCAGGATAAGTCTATTCTTCGCCGGTGGGTTACAGAGGCGTGAGTCAATGCCGCCATCCCTTCTGCAGAGGCTGGTGGGTAGTTATCAGCTCTCCTCCCAGTTGCCACTAAAATAAGCATCACAAGGATCTGGAATCTGGAGCCTCTCCATCCGTTTCACTGGGCCCCCCGAAAGCCTTCCTGTTTGCCTACTGCCTCCCGCTGCCCAGACGGGCGCATTTGGATAAGATTACAGACGCACTCGTTCTGATGCTACAGCGTGGGAACCGCGCCTGTCTCGTCGGATGACATAGCATTTCTGAATAAGCTCATAAAAATTCCAGACCCGGATTCGACTCGGACCTGTTAGCCAGTGACCCGTTCCCGCCTTGGTCACATAACCCTCTGCTCTAACCCAAGAGGAGGGGGCTGGAGCTCATTCCCAGCCCGGCTACCTCCCATAAGCCTGATGACGCCGACATTGTTCAGGGACACTGGACAATGTTGTCAAATTTAATTAGAAGAAGGGGTTCTTATCGAGGCCATCGCATGTCACGTGCCAAAGGCTGGGCTTTTCAAACTGTATTTCGTCTCATCTTCGCGGTGTCTCCATCGAAAGGGTGCGGCCATGTGCGCTTTAGGGAAGGAAGGGCAGGAAAAGAAACCTGGGGAAATGGGGTCACCTGTCCAAGGCCCTGAGTCACATGAACTGGGAATCGTGGAGCTCGAAGGATAGAGAATAGACCCGTCTGGTCCAAAGCCTGCCCTGTGGCTCCTCCCGAGTTGTGTTAGCAAAGATTTGTGTTGGTTGAAAAGTCAGGGTGAGAGCTTGTTGGTTCAAAAGCACCTCTCTCTCTCTCTCTCTCTCTCTCTCTCTCTCTCTCTCTCACTCTCTCTCTCTCTCTCTCACTCTCTCGCTCTCGCTCTCGCTCTCCCTCTCTAGTTTGTTCTCCTTTGTGTTCAGCAACAGGACAGCCTTTGTGTACCAGTGACAAACGTGAAAACGGGTCCCTGGCCTTCATCTTCCCAGATGAGCAACTCCACATCCGGGGGTTGTGAGAGCACACCTCCCCAGTAGCTCTGTCACCAGTTCGGGAGCCGACCTGATTGGTCTGAATTAGGTCACATGTCCATTCCTGAACCAACCACTGAGCTTCCGTGTGGATCCTCCCAGGATTAGAGTCTGCTCCCCCTGAACCTCTTGGAAACCAGTGTAACAGAAGAGCATTTATTCAGAGAAATGCGGGCGGTGATGCAGGTGATATAGATGATGTAGGTGATGTAGGGATGTGGGTGATATAGATGGTGTAGGTGATCTGCATCTCCTGGGTACCTGTGGCACATGTGATGGCAGACAAGCACAGAGAACTAAGACAGTGTCCTCCTCTGAGACACCTGTCACCACGAACTATTATCTATTCCTTTCTCAATTGTCCTTTCCCTCAAGAAGCTTACAATGTTCCCAAGTTTATTATCGTTTTAACTTGGTCTTGAATTTTCTCCTCTCTTACTCCTCAATGAGTTTCACTTGCCTTTCTGTTTGGCCTGCCCAGTGCTGGGCTCTCTGCATATAGAATTACGGTGTTTTCGTAGCACAACCTCGATTCATTTTGTTAATATGGACCTGTTGACATCTTGACACAGTCTGTCCAACTTTTGCTGTTATTTTTCTCTCTCTCTCAACTTTAAAAAAAATTTAATATATTTTTTAATTGTTGATAGTATTACAGATATCTCCCATCACCCCCCTTTATCCTCCTCCTCCCACCTTATATCCACTCCCCAGGTCTTCACTACCCTGTTACCTGAGTCCATGGGCTATGCCTATCTATCTATCTATCTATCTACCTACCTACCTACCTACCTATATAAAAGCCTAAACAACTGTTACTACCAGATGACCGGATGGCCAGCCAGTAGCTATGACATGCACTGACCCCCCGTGGGCAGACTTTCAATGCAGGAGTTGCCCCCCTGGTGGTCAGTGTGCTCCCACAGCCAACCTCCCGTGGCCTGCCAACCTCCCTCCATCCCACCCCGCCGCCTGCCTGCCCCAATGGGCCCCAATCGCTGACCAGGCTGAGGGACCCCACCCATGCATGAATTCGTGCACCAGGCATCTAGTCCTTATAATGAAAGCCTAATATACAAACCGACCGAATGGTGGAATGACCAGTGGAGGACCAGTTTCTATGATGCACACTGATTGCCAGGGGCAGACACTTGATGCTGGAGATGCCCCCAGCCTACAGGCCCCAGGCCAGCCAAGGCGGGTGCCACTGAGGGCCTCCCCCAATTGCCCCACCAGTCGCCCGGGAGAGGGAGGTGACCGGGAGTGGAGAGTGGGGCTAGTGAGTGGGCAGCACCAGGCCGGCCAAGGTAGGTATGGGGGGGGGGAGGAGGGTAGCCCTCAATTGCCCCACCAGTTGCCCCACAGATCAGCCCTGATCGTTGGCCAGATCTACAGACCCTAACCGTGCACTAATTTCATGCACTGTCCCTCTAGTAAGTATATCAGTTCTTTGATTTATCTCTTCTCATCCCCCAATCCCACATCGAGGTATGTCAGCCTGTCCCATGCCTTCATGCTTTGGGCCTCATTTTGTCGGTCAATTCATTTTGTTCATTTGATTTCACACATACGTGAGGTCATGTTAAATTTTTAAAATTGATTAAATCCCCTTTTGGTGCTGGGGTTTCGAGTAGAGTCGAGTCGTTAAACGTACAGCTTCGGAATGAAGCCGGAATGTGTGCAAATTCCGCCTGGCTGCCTCCAGATGTGTCCTCGGGGCAGTCGGTGAATTTCGTGGGAAAGTGGGGTCTATCACTCTTCCCTGGCAAGGTTGCCGGGAGGACTCGGTGAGGTCACGTGCGTGAAGCACCTGGCATATCTTTAAGCACTCAATAAATAATCAAGGTTGAAATTAATAATTCATCCAGGAGCTTTTATGTCCACTCTGAAGGGAGGAGTCTGCCGGGCACGGAGGGGAATGGCATCAGTTCTTCGTTCAGGAAGCGCCGCCCCTGCCTCCAGCATTGCCCGCTGTCGCCAGGTCACCTCTGAGGGACGCTCACGGCAGAGCAGGCCACGGTTGTTCTTAGGTCACTGAGGAGGCTCGATGCTTTGTCCCTTGCATTCTGACTGAAGGGCTGAATGTGGAGGTGACGCTACACAGATCCTACCGGGTGACACCTTTTCAAAATAATCAATGGAAGGGCACCGGGTGGGAGTGTGGGCCCAGCCTCACCAGGCTGGTTGTCTGACTTGAAAACTTTGATTAGTGTTTCCTGTTTCCTCATGTGGAAGGGACAGGACAGTCCCTGATGCCGTTCAGTCAGAACAACACATGAAATGACACCAGAGATGACTACAGTTTGGTTGTTTTTTATCTCGTATGTGTGTGTGTGTGTGTGTGTGTATTAAAGGTGGGAGGTTTTTTTTAAAATATGATGTTATTAGTTTCAGAGAGGAAGGGAGAGGGAGAGAGAGAAACAAAGATGAGAAAGAATCATTGATTGGCTGCCTCCTGCACATCCCCTCCTGGGGATCCAGCTCATAACCCGAGACCAAGAATCGAACGGTGACTACTGAGCCACCTAGTGTATACTGAAGGCCATTTGGAAAACCCGGTGTGAGCTGCATGACACATATACTGTTTGCTTGATTTTTCAACTAGATAGTATTTTTGGCAAAATTTTCGGAGGCCTGGCTCCTGCTGAGGCACCGAAGAATCAAATGGATTCAGGGTTCTGGTTTAGATCATCATAAAAATGCTTAATTAAATGTGATGGATATCGGTCAATCCAGGCAGGCAGATAAATGGAGAGCGGCTATTTACACTTTACAGATCTGCATGGTGAGGAAGCTGCTTTAGGCTCAGCTATATTGGATTCTTAAGTATCTGTCTTTTCTATTCTAAGTCTGGAGAGTATGGTCTTTTCCCTAAGTTATTCATGCCATGGTAGCCATAAACTAGCTAGTAGCACATATTGCTGCGACATGTGTTATGTTACTATTGTCCATACATTTTTATAAGGAGAAACAATCACTTTTAATTTCAACTATACAAATGAATTGCTTTTTTATTTTAAATTAGAGGCCCAGTGTACAAAATTCATGCCCAGGGCTGGGGGTTGGGGGTCCCTTAGCCCAGCCTGCACCCTATCCAATCTGAGACATCCCACTCACAATCGGGGACTGCTGGCTCTTAACCACTCGCCTCCTGCCTGTCTGATTGCCCCTAACTGCTTCTACCTGCCAGCCTGATCAACCCCTAACCACTCCCCTGTCTGCCTGATTGACGCCTAACTGCTCCCCTGCCAGCCTGTTTACCCCCAACTGCTCTCTCCTGCCCGCCCCATTGCCCACAGCCATCCTCCCCTGCTGGCCATCTTGTGGTGGCCATCTTGTGATGACATGCGGGCTTTGTGCGAGGGTGCAAGGGCCACCGAGGCTTTTATTAATATAGATAAGAATACATCCCCACCTTCCATTACTGGGTAAATTAGCCTGACTATCCATATTTTTTTCTTTTTTGATCTTTTCCATTTTTCTTTCCCTTCTACATATAAATAATTTTGAGAGGATTTTTAATGATTTGATCAGATTTAAACCGCTTTTCCTATAGCCTAAGGCACTGTTCTATATATTTTCCAATTAAGATTTTCCAGCATTCGCTTATCCAGTAGCTATTTTGGTATGTTCTCCTATTTGTTTCATTAGCTGCGTTTGCCTATTCGAAGTCCAGGATAACGAATGGAGAAGAATTTTGAGTTTTGAAACAGTAAGCTGTCCATTTATTATTGATTAAAGGCATTCATGTATTGGCTCAGGTGAAAACATTCACCATATGTTAAGTAAAAATGGGTTACAAGATAATCTGTATTAAATAGATATACGACACATGCATTGACACACATAGGCACAGAAAAAAAACTGAAAAAAAATGTTGAGTGCAATAATCTGAGGTATTTGAGGGCTATTCTTTGTATTTTCTAGTTTTGGCAAAGCATAAATATTACTTCTTAGTACCTGTTTCCAATGAAAGGAAAGCAGGGATCGGGAGTGTGCATTAAACTGTGCTTAGAAATGGCCTCCTATTCTCGCTGTCTCAATAGCTGGCCCCTGGCCTGTCTCTCCCAGGCCTGCAGCCAGCCAGCCACCTGGTCGCCCTCAGCTCTCCTTCTTCCCTCTCCTTCCCGCCTGTCACAGCACTGCTGCTCCTCCTCCACCCCACCCCCATGTCTACCCACTTCCCTAAATCTCCTCCTCCACAATCTCTCTCTTGTGCCCGGACATCGGCAAACACCTGCCTACAAGTGTTCCTGCTTCTGTTCCAGACACTCACCCCTCTTCACGGCCCCCTCCCTTCAGCCAGAGATGATTGATTTCCCAACAGTGAGGTGAACTCGATGGATCATGCCAGTGCCCCCTTCAAACTAGCCGCTGGCCGCCTGTTCCCGGTAGAACGTGAATGAAACGCTAGCCCGCCGTGTGAAGCTCTACCCCGGCCCCTTTGGCCTCTCCCCCTCACTTTCCCTGCCCCGGCACAGTGGGCATTTGGCCATCAAGGCTAGGTTTTCCTTCAACGTGTTTGTGTCTCGGCATGTAAGCATGTTTCTTGGAAGCAGCATGTACCGTATTTTCCGGCGTATAAGATGACTTTTTAACCGAGGAAAATCTTCTCGGAAGTTGGGGGTCGTCCTATACACCGGGTCTCATCTTATAGGGCAGGTATATCCCCAACTCTATACAGTGGTACCTCGAGATACAAGTGCCCTAACATACGGGATTTTTGAGATACAAGCCGTCGAGCGAGCGATTTTTGCTTTGAAATATGAGCAACATTTGAGATACGAGTCATCGTGCGGATCGGCCGGCTGCATACGACCCACCAGTTTACCGTGACTCAAGCATCTCATAGTTTCCCACGCCTCAAGGTTACAGAACGAATTAAACTCGTATCTCAAGATACCACTGTATTTTAACTGGAAAAGTTGGGGGTCATCTTATATGCCCAGTTGTCTTATACGCCGGAAAATACAGTAAGTTTGTTATTCAGTCTGAACATCTCTGCATTTAACCATCTGCATTGACTATTAGCCTGGTCCGTTTTACGTCTGGCATCCTGCTATGTATTGGATTTGCCCCATCAGTTCTTTGCTCCTCCTTTCCCGCCTTCCCTGGATGAGTTGATTGCTTTGATGCTTCCCCCCTTTTAGGATCCCGTTGTTTCTTATGTTGTGGGCTTATTCGCTCTCACTGTTGCTTTGATTCCCTCGATGGCTTTAGGGCTCAAAGTGTGCACCTTCAGCACAACACAATCTACCTTGTGGTGTATGGTGCCACGTCACGTCTAGTGTACAAACCTTTCGGCGGTGTACTTCTGTTTCTCCCCTCCCTTCCTTTCTGCTGCTGTTGCCATACATTTTTAGTCACACACATGTTGCAAAATCCACCATACTTAGGATTGTCTGTAAACGGTCATCTGTCTCTTTAAAGAGATTTATATAATAAGAAAAATAGCTGATAAATGTAGGCAGGTAGCTGCTACCTCCAGGGCATTTCGTTCCATCTGGGTAGGTCTCTGTTTCTATCTGATGTCGTTTTCCTTCTGCCTAGAGGACCTCCATTATAGCTCTTGTAATGAGAGTCAGTTCGGTGTGTCTGTAAAGGCAGTTATTTCACCTTCATTTCTGAGAGATAGTTTCACTGGGTATAGATATGTAGGCTGACAGGTTTTTTTTTTTTCAGTGCTGTAAAGGTGTTTCTCTGCTGCTGTCTTCTGTTATTTCCGGTGAGAAACTCTGTATGTGATGTGCCTCTTCCTGAGGTCTACTTTCTAGAGCTTTCAATGGCTGGCTTTGAAAATTTTCATCCAAATAAAATATCTTGGGGTAATTTATGTATTTGTTTTATTACTTAATTTTGGGTTTATTTTGGTGCTTGGGGTTTGTTGGCCTTCTGGATCTGTGGGTTTGTAGTGCTTATCCAATTTAAGAGTTTTTCATTTATTTTTTTTTAAACACTTTTATGTTCATCGCTCTCTGATTTCTTTTTCAGGATCTCCAGCTACATCTTGGCCTCTTAAAGGAGTACCACATGCCATTTATTTATTTATTCTCTTTCTCTGTGCTTCATTTTGTATAGTTTCTGAGGCTATGCCTTTAATTAATTAACCTTTTCTTCTGCAGTTTCTAGTCTGCTGTTCACCCCACCCACTGCATTTTGTACCTCGGACATGGCAGTTTCATCTCTAGGAATGTGATCATTCGGGTCTTCTTTTTTCATATCTTCCACGTCTCCATTCAGCGTTTGAACGTATAGAACGCTTTTAAAATAACCATTTTCATTTTCCTGTCTGTTTATTCCAATGCCCGTGTCAGTTCTGAGTCAGGTCCTCCTGATGGATTTTCTCCTCCTTATTCTCCTGCATCTTGGCACGCTGCTGATATTGGAGTGGGTGGCCGGTGTGAGTGCTGGGCATTTTTTTTATTCCGGTTATATTATTGGGCTTCCCCTGGGGCAGTTAAGCTGCTTTGAACAGTTGCCCCTTTCTGGTCTTGCATTTAAGATGTTTAGGTGGAACCAGAACGGTGGTTGGTCAGGCCTTTCGCATGCATGGCCTCATTAAGACGTTAGGAGGTGTTTCCAGGCTGGCTGGCCAGAAGGTACTAGTACAATGCTCATGGCCTTGTGAGAGCTCCAGCTACTGCTCTCTGTAATTCAGGGGCCCTTCGGGGGGGGGCAGTTTTGTCCCCAGAGCACAGCTGGCAATGAGTGAAGGTATGTCTTATTGATGGGACGAGGAGTGCTGCTGGAATCTAGTGGGTAGAGGCCAGGGCTGCTGTTAAACATCCTACAATAGGATCGCCCCCAACAAAAGGGGATTTTTCTTTTTCATCTAAAATATCAGTGATGATTTCCAAAACTGGTTTGGCTCAGTGGATAGAGCGTCGGCCTGCAGACTGAAAGGTCCCAGGTTTGATTCCGGTCAAGGGCATGTACCTCAGTTGCAGGCACATCCCAATGGGGGGTGTGCAGGAGGCAGCTGATCGATGTCTCTCTCTCATCGATGTTTCTAGCTCTCTATCCCTCTCCTTTCCTCACTGTAAAAAAATCCATAAAATATATTTTAAAAAATAAAATAAAATGTCAGTGATGATGAGGTTGGGAAGCTCCATGCTACATCTTTCCAATCCTCCTTTCCCTGGCCTCTGGCAAGTGCCTCACACACAGGTGCTGGGCAGTCCTGGGTGAATCCTCACGAAGGACGCTATGCAGACCCCAGAGCGCCTTCTCCATGTAGCTCCCCTTTTCCGGCACTTTGCCCTGCAGATCCTCATCACCTGGCCAACCAGATGCTCAGCTGTGAATCTGGCTTCGGTGGTGAGTCTGCTGCTTCCCTTGCCTCTCTCCCCGCTGAGCTGTGGCTGGGACATTCCCTCAGGGCAGGGAGCCTGGGTAACCTGGGGCTCTCTCGTTTGTTTCTCGCTTCTCCAGCTTTGCTGTCCTTCATGACTTCATGGGAAGGACTTGGAAACTGTGTTCCATGCATTTCATTGTGGTTGCTGTTTAGACAGGAGGGTGCATCCAGTTTCTTCTACCCCATCTTGTTGACTTCTTATTTATGACGGGAGGCTTAGTGCACGACATTCATGCACTGGGGGGAGGAGTGAGTCCTTCAGTCCAGCCTGTGCCCTCTCACAGTCCGGGACCCCTCCGGGGAATGTCCCCCTGTGGGGGGTGTCCTAAGCCGGCAGTGGGACATCCCCCTTAGGGTCTTTAGCACTGCTGTGGACGCAGAGAGGCGCTTACCACTGTCACACTCACCAGCTGAGAGCCTAGCTTCTGTGGGAACACACTGACCACCCAGGTGTGGGGGGTTGGAGGGAAGGCACCTGCATTGAGCGTCTTCCCCCTGGTGGTCAATGCACGTCACAGCAACTGGTCATTCTGCCATTTGGTTGACTTGCATATTAGCCTTTTTTTATATAGGAGGATTGCCATCAAATGATGTCTTTACTTCCTGTTATGTTTAAAGAAAGCGACCTGCTGAAACTGGTTTGGCTCAGTGGATAGAGCATTGGCCTGTAGACTGAAGGGTCCCAGGTTCGATTATGGTCAAGGGCATGTATCTTGGTTGTGGGCGCATCCCCAGTAGGGGCATGCAGGAGGCAGCTGACTGATGTCTCTCTCTCCTCGATGTTTCTAATTCTCTATCCCTCTCCCTTCCTCTCAATAAAATCAATAAAATAAAAATCAATAAAATATATTAACCTTAGCAGCCACTGTTTACTATTTTTATTTTTCTCTTTCCCTGTGTCTTCTCAACAAGCATCACCTCAGACTGGTTACTCATATCAGACCCTTCTTTCCCTATCTTTCTTCCCACCGTTTTGTTTGTTTTAATTTTGTGCCCTGAACGCATTCTTCTCTTTGAAAACGTAAGCTCTAATGTGACTTTCGCCTGAGTTTAGCATTGCAAAATAAATAAATAAATAAAACCACCACACTATGATTTTTTATGTCGCCGTTTAATTATTTCAATTCTTTGATCTGTAAACTTGGCCTCGGGAACCAAAATTTCCTCTAAAATGAACAATTGTAATTGATTTTCCTCTTGTGTTCAGCCTCGTTATGCAAGAAAGGAAACGCTTTGAAATCCCGATTGTGTCTAACGCCGTAGTTACTCTTTGGCCAGTGTAATTGGCGATAAACCATACATGCTCCCTTATTAGGGGAAACTACGGGTTGTGCATAACAAGAGACACATGTGTCTCAGCATTGTGTATGAGGAACTTAACTCGGATCCTGAATCGGAAATGTGTGCGGGTGAACTGGTGTTTCCCTGAAGTCTGCTCATCCTTCGGGGAGAACTTCTCAGACTCTTCTGAAGTCAGGCGGACGGTGCGGGCAGAAACGATTCCAGGAAACAGTCAGAAACGCGCAATTCTTCCCGAAAACAACAGGAGCATGAGTGACATCGACCGAAAGGTTACTTAATCCTTTGGGTCCCCACGTGTGCTTTTATTCCCGTGGCCGGAGAGACACGTAATCTCCTGGAATTTTAGAAGAGCAGGTGATTTTACAAATGTCTCGTCTTAGGCCTGATAGATTGTAATCATCGATGTCACGTGTTCTAAAGACATAGCAAGTCCAATTGAAGTCAGATGACTTCCTAAAGTCCGATTTTTAAAAACGTTTATTTGGAATTAGGAACATGTTATGAAATAATGTAATCTTATTACATCCTCTAGTCAAGTTCCAAGGCATATTTTAATCATGTCTCTAAAACAGAGGGTCTGATCACCCTATGTCTAGTGCCCCGAAATTCAGGGATGACTTATCCACTCACTGGGTGGATCAGATGCATTGCAAGAGACGGAGAAAAATAAAAGCCAATAACCCTAGAACGGCATTTGCTCTAAGACCAGCTGTGTTTTCGGAAGGAGCGTTACGGTTTGTAACGGAGTTGTTTTTCAGGGAGCTATGACAATGAGCCAAATCAGATTGGTATTGTCCATGACTTGCGGCAGCCAATTCAATCCAAGGCCTTTGGCCAACTCTCTCCCTCATTGCTTTCCTTAGTTTTCACCAGCCCTGCCCGCCGAGGCAGGAAGGTTAGAGGCTTGATGCTAAATAGCGCGCAGTGACCTTCTTTTTGGCGGAGACCATGCACTCGCCATCGGAGTGCTCCAGTAACTTCGCGCTCCATCTTTGGACGTTCTTGTCTCCAGCCTGGAGGGCAGGAGGCTGCGGAGGACTGGCCTTGGACGTCACCTTGAACTCGGTGACTCGCTTCGGAGGGAAATCGGACGCTGCACACATTGCAGTGCCATCGGACTCCTAGGAGAGCTTGAACGACGGACACAGGTGTATGGACATGGGTAAAGGGCTTCTCCGTTGGAAATCTCTCTGCGATCCACATGGCTCTGTCCCTGCTGGTTTCTTGGGATACTGCCTCTTGGATTTATCAGGGCACGTGAGAACTGCTTCATGGATAAAGACGACTCAGATGCAGTATTTGGTGCCAGAGATGTTCTGTAAGGGACACCTAGAATCACCTTTCTGTCACTAATTTTTAACCTGCACTTGGCATTGATTGGTAAGCATTCATGACATCACTGCCAGGATGCATCTTTCTGACATTGTGATACAGTGGTACCTCGAGATATGACTTTAATTCGTTCCATAACCTTGAGGCGTGGGAAACTATGAGATGCTTGAGTCGCGGTAAACTGGTGGGTCGTGGGCAGCCGGCCCATCTGCGTGATGACTCCTATCTCAAATGTTGCTCGTATTTCAAAGCAAAAATCGCTCGCTCGACGGCTCGTATCTCAAAAATATCGTATGTTAGGGCACTCGTATCTCGAGGTGCCACTGTATATGTTCACATGACTGTGTTAAAGAACGTATTGATCATCCCATTTGCAAGATTGTGAAACGGCATCGTGAACTCCATAGAAGAGAGAATGCTCTTCACAGTCATAGACTCGAAGGGACAAATAAACACAGAGTGGAAGGATGTGTGTCTACCTCGAACATGGGCAGACGTTTCCTATAAAGAGCCAGAGGGTGGCCCTCGCCGGTTTGGCTCGGTGGACGGAGCATTGGCCTGCGGACCCAAAGGTCCCGGGTTCGATTCCGGTCCAGGGCATGTACCTGGGTTTTAGGCTTCTACCTGGCCCGGGCCCTGGCTGGGATGCGTGCAGGAGGCAATCAATTGATGTGTTTCTCTCACATGGATGTCTCTCTCTGTCTTTCCCTCTCTCTTCCACTCTCTCTAAAAATCAATGGGAAAATGTCCTCAGGTGAGGATCAACCATCACAACAACAGAAGTCAGAGAGTAAGTAGTTTAGACCTCGCATGCCTTCAGCTCTCTGTCTTAATCCTGTTTCCCTGAAAATAAGACAGTGTCTTCTATTAATTTTTGCTTCCAAAGACGCGCTAGGTCTTATTTTCAGGGGAGGTCTCATTTTTCCATTAAGAAGAATACGGTGCACATTTATTGTTGAACAAAAGAAAAGGAAATTTGTGACCTGTGTACAGTACGGTAGTCATTGTCATCACCAACCAGCTCACTGATGGGCTGCAGCGCAGCCGGAGCTGTTCAGGCAGGACGAGGGCTCTTTAAATCAGGAATCAGACGCCTGACGGTAGCTTTGGGGGCCTTATATTCCGGGGAGGCCTTATGTTCGGGGGAGGCCTTATTATCAGGGAGGTCTTATTTTCAGGGGGGATGCCTTATATGACAGCGAGAGGCAAAGCTGGACGTAGGTCTTATTTTCGGGGGAGGTCTTACTTTCGGGGAAACAGGGTAGCTTCCTCTGCTGCAGGAACAAATGACCACAAACTGGGTGGTTTAGCAACAGGCGTGTGTCTCTCAGCTCTGGGAGCAGAAGCGTGGCATCCGGGTGGGGGCAGGGCCATGCTGTCTCTGGAGCTCTCGGGAAGCATCTGCTCCGGCCTGTCCCCCAGCTTCCGATGGGGCCGCAGGCCTTGTGCTCCTCGGCTTGTATCACAGCTGCATCGCTCCACGTCCACCTTGGTCCTCATGTGGCCTACTTTTCTGTTTGTACGTCCCTGTGTCCGTACCTCCCTCTTCTGTCTCCCATACTTAGGCCAGGCATTGGATTCAGGACCCCCCCCCCAAATCCAGCTTGACCTCAGCTTCACCTGATTGTAACTTCGGAGACCATATTTCCAGATGGAGTCCCATGCACCGGTCTTAGGGATTCAGACGCCCGCCTGTCTTTTGGGGAGACGCGATTCCATTCACTGCGTCTCTGTTACAGCCACTCACCTCTCCCTTTGGGGCACGGGCATAGCCAAGGGCGGTCCACGTGCCGGGTTCCAGTAAAACACATTTACGGAAACAGCTGATTGGAGGGGTTTGGTCGGCAGACTAGAAAGTACCAGTCAGGGCCCAGTGATCTAACTAACCGAAGCAAAATGCCGTAGAAACACACACACATACACACACACACACACACACACACACACACCCTAAAACACTTTCCCCTTGCTTCCCTGAGTCCATTTTAAAGTATAAAAATACATCCAACAGCCGAAACCGGTTTGGCTCAGTGGATAGAGCGTCGGCCTGCGGACTGAAAGGTCCCAGGTTTGATTCCAGTCAAGGGCATGTACCTGGGTTGTGGGCACATCCCCGGTGAGGAGCATGCAGGAGGCAGCTGATCGCTGTCTCTCTCTCATCGATGTTTCTAACTCTCTATCCCTCTTCTTTCCTCTCTGTAAAAAAACAATAAAATATTTTTTAAAAAATGCATCCATCAGTGTATCTGTAGGAACATTTATTTTAAAACAGAGAGCAACTTGGGGCAAAAAATAAATAAAAGTGGGACTTTTCTAATGACCTCAAATCCCAAAGCTGTGTTTCTAAAAAGGCTGGAATTATAACTTTTTTTTATGGCCAATGAGGAGCTTTTTGATGATCATTTTCGTTTTGAGGGTCTCCATGGGCTTTGAGCCAATGAGAGGCAGACAACTTTAGAGACTAGACTTGGCGTTGAACTCAGACACATGTGCTCACTCTCTTAGAAGCACGGCGCCTGCGCTCCCCTCCGAATGTTCACTCCACGAGGGCAGGCGCACTGCTTCCGCCAGTGGCGGGTCCTCGGGGCATTGAGGAATGTAATAATGTAATAATTGAATGTAATATTGAATGTAATAATCATTCAGTAAGTGCTTGTCTGAAGTGACTTGTCCGCCAGCATGAAAAGAGCGAGCCCGTGTGTTGCTGTCTTCATCCTCATGTGTAAAAATAGTCTCCCTCACCAGACCTTAACCTCATGGATAGTCTCCAGCTGAAAGGAAAGCCAGACTCAGACGAGAAACCCCATCTCTATGAAGGGCTATTAGGAGAACTTGTGCAGAGAATAATGGGGGTAATAAATCAGCAGGAGTCTGGATAATACCAGTTTTTGGAAATCAGATTTCTGTGATCGAAGGAAAAGGTGGGAAGTCACGATCCATTTCAACGATTGAGCTGAGAGGTTAGCAGCTACGCTGCTGGCCCAGCTCACGGCCAAGGCAGAGCAGCGAGGACCCTGCCAGGTGGCGGGCACTGGGGACCGGGGAGGACAGGGTGCTGTGGGCAGAGGAGGGTGCAGGAGGAGCGACGCTCTGGGAGGCTGTGAGCATTCAGCTCAGGGTCCGGCCGTCTTACCGGGTGGAGGGCAGAGGTTTGCACGTGGAAGGTGAAGGATGGTACCGTTGCTCAGATAGAACTGAGACTCAGGACCAGGGAGACATAGCTGAGACTCCATGCTGGAAGCACATTAAAGAAACATGTGAGGCTGGCCGGTGTGGCTCAGTGGCTGAGCTTTGACCTATGAACTGGGAGGTCACGGTTCGGTTTCCAGTCCGGGCACATGAATGGGTTGTGGGCTCGATCCCCAGTGTAGAGCGTGCAGGAAGCAGCGGATCAGTGACTCTTTCATTATTGATGTTTCCATATCTCTCTCCCTCTCCTTTCCTCTCTGAAATCAATAAAATACTTTTTCTTAAGAAAAAGGAAGGCCAGCCGGAACTGGTGTGGCTCAGTAGATAGAGCGTCAGCCTGTAGACTGAAAGGTCCCAGGTTCGATTCTGGTTGGGGGCATGTACCTTGGTTGCAGGCACATCTCCAGTGGGGGGCGTGCAGGAGGCAGCTGATCGATATCTCTCTTTCTCGTCGATGTTTCTGACTTTCTATCCCTCTCCCTTCCTCTCTGTAAAAAAATCAATAAAATATATTTTTTTAAAAAAGAAAGAAAAAGGAAGCCGATGTACCTTCAACATATGAAGAACACGCCACAAGGGACAATGTCCCCATGGCGGGAAATGTAACCACCATTCTGAGGCCAGTTGGAAGCTGGCTTCGGCCATCCATCGGCGCTGCATCCAGTTTGTTTGTTTTTGTGTTGATGTGGAAATGCAGATTGGTCGCTTAAGCAAGCACCCATAACTCACTTCCAGAAACCGTGCCTCAGTTCCTAATGAACACGGGGTAACTTACGCCGATTCCACCGATGGTCACCTCTTGCTGAAAGTGAATTTTTAAAGTATTTTTTAAATTGATTTGAGAGCCGAGACCGGTGTGGCTCAGTGGATAGAGCGTCGGCTTGCGGACTGAAAGGTCCCAGGTTCCATTCGGTCGGGGCATGTACCTTGCTTGCGGGCACATCTCCACTGTGGGGCGTGCAGGAGGCGGCTGATTGATGTCTCTCTCTCTCATCGATGTTTCTGACTTTCTAGCTCTCTCCCTTCTTCTCTGTAAAAAATCAATAAAATATATTTTAAAAAATCAATAAATAAAGAAAGAAAGAAATTGATTTGAGAGAGGGGCGGGGGATAGGGGAGGGAACTAGAGAAGCAACTGGAGGAGAGAACCATCCCTACGCTGCTCCTGCGCGCCCCCTATTGGGCATTCAGCTCCCAGCAGTGCCCTGAGCGGAATGGAAGCTGCAGCCTCTGGGTGCGGGCGATGATGATGATGATGATGATGATGATGATGATGCGATGATGCTCAGCCCCCGGGGCACAGAGCCAGGGCGAGCCAGGGTTCCGGTGCGCGGCCCGCTGACCTCCTGCCCCCCCTTCTCTCCCTCCAGAGAGCCCATGAGAGCCGCGCCCTGAGCCGCGCCCGCCGCCCGGACCCATGCGCGCCCCCAGGGCATGAAGCATGGATGTGAAGGAACGCAGGCCCTACTGCTCCCTGACCAAGGGCAGGCGCGACAAGGAGCGGCGGCACACCAGCTCCTCGGCCGACAACGAGGAGTGCCGGGTGCCCACGCAGAAGTCCTACAGCTCCAGCGAGACGCTCAAGGCCTTCGACCACGACGCCTCGCGGCTGCTCTACGGCGGCGGCCGAGTGAAGGACCTGGTGCACCGCGAGGCCGATGAGTTCAGCAGGCAAGGTAGGTGCCCGCTGGCCCGCCGGCCGGCTCGGGACAGGGAAGGCGGGGTGGGGGGCTGGCTGGGCACTGGAGTGCACACCTGTCCCCGCTCCCGAGACGTGCTGTGTTCCCAGGTCACAGTCTTCTGCTCTGACTCCGATTTTGCAACAAGTGTTTGAGATGATCGCCTGCTATTCCGTAGGAGAGGTAGCAAACCACCTGCAGCACAGGGACCCCGGCTACAGGCAGCCACGCCACATTTGTAAAATATACATATACAGTGGTACCTGGAGATACGAGTTTAATTCGTTCCGTCACCTTGAGGCGTGGGAAACTACGAGACGCTCGAGTCGCGGTAAACTGGTGGGTCGTGTGCAGCCGGCCTCCTATCTCAACTGTTGCTCATATTTCAAAACAAAAATCGCTCGCTCGACGGCTTGTATCTCAAAAACCTCGTATGTTAGGGCACTCGTATCTCGAGGTACCACTGTATATATATTTGTTTTGATTTTGGAGAGAAAGGAAGAGAGAGAGAGAGAGAGAGAAACAGCAATGATGAGAGAATCGTTGATGGGCTGCCTCCTGCACGCCCTCTACTGGGGATCAAGCCCTGCAACCCCAGCAGGTGCCCTGATGGGAAATCTAACCGTGACCTCCTGGTTCATAGGTCAATGCCCCACCCCTGAGCCTTGCTGGCTGGGCAGCAGGCACCTACCTACCTTGTCTGTGGTACTCAGTGTCTGGGTGAGGTCTGGGACTCAGGATGTGGCCAGGAACTTGGAGTGTTTGCGCATGAACTTGAAGCCGGGTCTCCAGGGCTGTCTCGCAGCCTCTCCAGGGTGCTCAGGGACATGGCTTATGCAGTTAGCACGGGGGCTGGGGAGCAGGAGCTACAGGCAGGAAGCTGGCCTTGACCTCGGGAGAAAGGAGGAAGTCCCCTCGGGTCACCTCCCGGCCCATTCCGGCCTGCTGTCGGCGTCTGCGTTTGCACCAGAGCCTGCTGGCCAGGGCCCCGGCCTCTCGCAGGCCACGGGACATGAGGCTGTACTTGAACATCCTCGCTTCCCATGGCATAACCCACTAGGGCTTGCTCAGCCGCCTGTATTCGTGGAACGTGTTGATGCTCTGTCTGCTTCTGCCAATCCCGCCAGTGACCTCTGCGGCATCACTTAACCGCGATTTCTACATGTGGAGACAGTAGCTTATTTTAAATCAGGCGCATGGGGTACATCTCGTTCCTTCCAGTGCAGCCGGGAGTTGTGGGAAGGATGACCGCTAATAAAAACAAAACCCTCTCCTTGGATGGTACAGTTAATTAGAGTTCGCCATCCCTTAGCTAAATCAATCAGGAGACGAAGAAAAGTAAACTTCAGAGATAAAGGATGTGTCCATCCTTTCCCAACCACCGGACAGATACTGGCTCACAGTGTGAGGTTGGGCAGGAACACGCGTGAGAAAAGGTAGCCATGCAGTACGTCACCCAAAAGTGTGAAAATGTCCCAGGCGTGATGGCAAGAGCCGTCCTAACTAGACGGAGATTCCGTTCGCTCTCCCAACCTGTTTACCTCAGAGCAGACTCATTGGATTTGCTCAGAAGTGGATTCTTCCCCCCCCCCCACCCCCCCACAAAGCAGTGGTCGGCAAACTCATTAGTCAGCAGAGCCAAATATCAACAGGACAATGATTGAAATGTCTTTGGAGAGCCAAATGTTTTAAACGTAACCTTCTCCCGACGCCACTTCTTCAAAAGAGACTCGCCCAGGCCGCCTGTCCCTCAGTACCCTAAGTGCCTGTGGGTTTATCAGAGTCAATGTCAGCCCATTTGGCGGTTTCCTTTTTAGTTTTTACATCTTCACTGTTCGAACGATGACAGATGTCCCCTTTCTCCCTCCATCCTGGACCCTTCTGGCCTGGCCCTGCCCTCCTACCCCCTCAGCCCTCACCACCTGCTGCCTGCGCCCGGGTTATGCATATCTGCGTACCAGGTCTTTGGTTGATCTCTCTCCCTCCCTCCTCCTCCCCCCCCCCCCCCCCCCAGCCTTTCCCCTGAGGCTGAGGCATCTGGTCCACCTCCATGTCTGACAGAGGCGGGAGGAGCAGAGGCGCTGAGGCCTGTGCAGGGAAGAGCTGATCTGGTCTCGGGATGGAGCCCTGGGGCTGCGGGAGGAGGAAGAATCTTGTCTGCACCTTTTCCTTCCTTTTTTTAATTTATTCTTTTTTGCTTATTTTTTCTTTTAATTTCTCTATGGATTCAGGGATTGCATATGTCTCCTTATTCCCCCATTACCCCCCCCCACCTCCCGTTCCTGCCCCCACCCCCTGTGGTCTGGTCCATTGATTATTAGTTACAGTGGTACCTCGAGATACGAGTTTAATTCGTTCCGTAACCTTGAGGCGTGGGAAACTGTGAGACCCTCGAGTCGCGGTAAACTGGTGGGTCGTGTGCAGCCGGCCGATCCACGAGATGACTCCTATCTCAACTGTTGCTCGTATTTCAAAGCAAAAATCGTTCGCTCGATGGCTCGTATCACAAAAATCTTGTATGTTAGGGCACTCGTATATCCAGGTACCACTGTGTGTTTGCAGGGCTGTGCTCGGGGCAGGTGTGCAGCAGGTGCAGCGGGAGGGACGTGGGCTCTCAGGGTCCTTGTTTCTCGCGCCAGTGCCCCAGAAAGCCCTCCCAGACTCCCCTCTCCTTTGAACCCGACAAACGTCGGTGTCTCCTCCCCTCCAGGGACGCGGCGGGATTAATTATTTAATTGACAAAATGTGCTTGCTGCCACGGCTCCTGACATCAGACGCGGCATAAAACGGGAGGATGAGAAATGTGAACAGCAGCCAGGGACCTTTGAAACGGTGCCAGAGAGTCCTGCTGACTGCGCCCGTCCTCGGAGGGCTGGTCCCACAGCCACGGACCCCGTGCCCAGCGCAGGGGGAGGCGGCGGGGCTGCGGGAGGGAGAGGGGGAGGCCCCGTGCGTGGAGGCAGGGACTCCATCCAGAGACGCGCTGCTCTATCTTCTCACTCGCCAATGTCCTGCTCTATCATCAAACTTGATGTCAATCATTTTTCTGGCATCCCCCATGGGCAGGTGACGATTGTGAAGTCCAGGTTATCTTTATTATGTTTTTAAGATTTTTTAAAAAAATATTTTTGTATTGATTTCAGAGTGGGAGGGAGAGGGAGAGAGAGAAAGGAACATCAATGAGGAGAGGATCATTGGTTGGCTGCCTCCCGCCCACACCCTACTGGGGATCGAGCTTGCAACTGGGCCTGTCTCTGGTCACAATTGAACCCATGACCCTGTAGTCCTCAGGCAAATGCTCTAGCCACTGAGCCAAACTGGCTCAGGCCCCTGTTCTCTTTAGATCCTGGGAAGCCGGGATGATTTCATTTGCGCAGTAAAGTGTTCTTTCACTGGATCTCGCAGACCTGTCTCTTGAAATGCCTTCATGTGATTTACTGGGCAATGGAAACGGGTCTCTTTCGCCGCTCTCTGTAGATGTGACGGGATGCGGTGACAATGGCTTGTTTTGGATTCTTGGATTCTCTTTTCTGAGGTTCCTCCTGGAAGAGAATGTCTCCCTCCAGGCCTGAGACACATTTCTTGGGAAACAGCTGCGTCAGCTCGTCCCACACTTGTGGGCAATGATCAAATCAAAGACCTTGCGCTCTCTCTCTGTCTCCCCACGGTTACCCTGCCTGAAGGTAGAGTTTCTGACCAAATGCCAGTGTTTATCCGCTCCAGGCAGGAATGTTGGCCATGAGGGTGATGTTTGAAAGAGGGGGTACCAGTTGGTCTGATGGTTGTAGGTTATTGTTAAGCTGAAAGAGGGGGTACCTGTAATAAGGCACATGATCCATAGGACCGTCAGCCCGAGCAGAACCCTCTGAGCCGTCTGAAGCCAACATGTCACCCATTAGAATTTGGTGCTGGAGCTGTGAATTGCAGCATTTCTCACGGAAAAGTCCCGCACTCATTCTTTCATCTAGAGCAGCGGTTCTCCACCTTCCTCAGGCCGCGGCCCTTGCATACAGTTCCTCATGGGGTGGTGACCCCCAACCATGAAATTTTGCTACTGTTATGCATCGTGATGTAAATATCTGCATTTTCCGATGGTCTTAGGCGGCCCCTGTGAAAGGGTCCTTCGACCCCCAAAGGGGTCGCGACCCACAGGTTGAGAACCGCTGGTCTAGAGCATGGCCACGGGAGGAGGGCTCCATTTCCAACGCACGTAGCACTGTGTCTCCATCTCACACACCTGAGGTCAACGTGGAAAATCAATCAGCGAGGTCCGAGGCGCGAGGGGGAGGCGGGTGGGCTGGGGCGGGCACGCGCTGATGTTGGAGGGGGCTCACCCCGGCTTCTCTCCTCCTTCCTCCTGGTGCCAGGGACGCGTCTGTCTCCTGAGGCTCATCATTGGCGATTCATCCCCTCCCCCGGCGGCCCCAGCTAGTACACACCGGCCTCTGCTTCTCGCTCATGACGTGGCTGGTCCAAGGCCAGGTCAAGCACAGGCCCCACCCTGGTTTCTCACGGTGGCGCCTCCCCCCCTCCCATGGGCAGCATCCTGGCTCCAGTCCGTCTCCTACACGTGTTTCAGATGCTAGACCTCCCCCGGCCAAGGACAGTCAGCCCTCTCCCGGGAAGGAAAGGGCAGGCGAGGACCAGGCAGCCTTTGCCTGCCAATATCAGCAAGATCCAGCGCTAGAAGGGAGGAGGGAGGAAGGTGTGTTCCCACAAGCTGGAAAGGGAGGTGGTGGGGGGGAGGGGTTATGGAATGGAGCCCACGTGCAGGAAAATAATTGCTATCTGCACTCATGTCATCATGGAAAACACGCATTTGAATATGAATGTCAGGGAAAGGCAGGTAATCATTAGTGGAGTTTTTTAAAAAGCACAAGAGACCTAGCTAATTAGCAGGGGGAAAGGGGAACGGAGAGCAATCCAATCAACTTAGCAACAACAGCTCCAAGGAAAAGGGAGGCCTGGAAGATCATGACTCGCCACGGAATAAGATGGAAGCAGTCACGTGGAGATGTACGTGAAGTGGACAGGCGCTGGATTTTGACCAAAACTACTCAGCCTGTTTATGAAAGTTACTGGCGTTCATAAGAAACAGACACAGTGATTTAAAAAATAGTTGAGAATAGTGAGGTGGTTTCAGGTACACAGTTCTCTAACTCATCACCTGTTTATTGTATTGTGTGTTCAACCCTCCAAGTCAATCTTCCTCCATCTCCACTCATCCCCCCTCTACCTCTTCTACCTCTCCCACCCCTTCCCCTCTGCTCATCCCCGTACTGTGGTCAGTGTCTATGCCTGCTGCGGTTTTTGGTTTCTTGGTTTCTGGCTTAATCTCTTCACCTTTTTGTACCAAGACCCCAACCGCCCTCCCCTCCGACAGCGGTCAAGTCTGTTCTCTGTCTCTGTGAGTCTGTTTCTGTTTTCTTTGTTAGTTTATTTTGTTCATTAGATCCCACATCTAAGTGAAATCACATGGTGTTTGTCTTCTCTGATTGGCTGGTTTCAGCTATCATAATGCTCTCCAGGTCCGTCCATGCTCATTATCAAAGTCTTATGAACCAATGTCACAGCCAATAAGTTCAATAAAAAAAAATGTTTATAAAAAAAAACAGAAATGAAAAAGGAAAAAGTTAAAAGAATAATGAGATGGATAAAGATAAGATTACATAAACACAAACAAAAAAAAGCAGGAATAGCGATTGCAATATGAGGAAAAGTAAGATTTACAATTAAAAACACAAACCAGGATGAAGAGGACCAGTGAGTAACCAATAAAAGACAGAAAAATGAACATTCTTAAAATATATACATTAAACAATATATAGTAGCTAACTTAGTAAAGTAAAAACTATTTTTAAAAAATTGGTGTCAAAATACATTTGTTGTGGAATAGTTTGGTCTGCTTCTTTCAACATCAGGTAAATTTAAAAAAAAATAAAAACAACTATGTACTATCAATAAAAATTCAGCAAAAATATAAATACAGAAATTGTTAGCCATCAGAAGTGACACTATTTCTCATATATCTATGGAATATCTACAGAAACCAGTGTGCATTTAACCACAAAAAGAAACATTAAAATATCAGAAAAGTAGAGTCTTTATAAACAAAATATTTGTTCATATTAATTTAGTAAAGTTATAAGTAGATAACAAAAAGATAAACACATAAAATCCCTCCCCCTGGATTATGATCCTCTTAGGCCCTGCTAAGCAATGAAATAAAAACCTTATTCCAAAATGTATAAGGAGCCAATGAAAGCCATAATCAGAGGGAAGATACCTTGTCAAATAACATATTTAAAGACTGAAGACCAACACAAAGAATTCACCATACATCTTGAGACATGAGTAAAATACCAGAAAAATAAACCAAAGGAAACAGCAAGGTAGATATTCAAGATAAAACGAAAATTAAAAGCAAACATAAAAGCTGATTCTTTTTAAAAAACTAAGGCAATGGAAAGCCCCTCGTGACTCCTGTTCAAGAATAAGGAGAAGAAAGAAAGGAGACGCGGGAGCATTGAAACGACGACAAGAGGCCATTCTTACAACGAGTTTGAAAGCTCCGGAGGAATTGGTCTTTTTTTCTTGGCAAAATGTAATTAACCCCAAATTATCTCAAAACATGGCGGCATCGTGTCAAAGTCAGTTACCTCAGAAGCTTAAAAGGGCCATGAGAGGGGGCACCGTGGAAAAGAAAAGGTGGATTCCCAGGTTCCTAGGAGAGTTTTACTTAACCTTCAAAGCACAACCAAGTGCAACGTCCAAAACGCTGTTCAACACAACACACACCAAGGAAAACGGAAAGCACTAAAGTTCAAAGTCTGTATCATGCGGTTGACATGCCCTTCGTTGTAAACATTGACTAAAACGGAACATAAAAGAAGCTACCTAGACCAAAATCTCATCTCTGCTCCACGGATGTTTAAAATCCTAAATAAATACTGGCACATAAGAATCTAACGTCGGTGGTACCTCGAGATATGAGTGCCCTAACATACGAGATTTTTGAGATACGAGCCATAGAGCAAGCAATTTTTGCTTTGAGATACGAGCAACAGTTGAGATAGGAGTCATCGCGCAGATCGGCCGGCTGCACACGACCCACCAGTTTATTGCGACTCCAGCGTCTCATAGTTTCCCACGCCTCAAGGTTACAGAACGAATTAAACTCGTATCTCGAGGTACCACTGTATGTGTAAAAAGAGCAAGAGGCTAGAGCAAGTGAATAACCAAGTTGATACTAACCCTTGATGATAAAGCAAGTTTTTTTCCAATGTTATGAAATGCACCAAAATAATCTCTCATACTAGAGATAAAAGCATAAAATGCTAATGAGGCCAGACATCCTTCCAGACGACCTTCCGGAAGAAGCTGGGGCTGCGAGGGAAGCCCAGGTTCCGGGTGCCTGCTGGCAGCCAGAGGGAGGAAGGCCTGCGCTTGCATGAATTTTGTGCACCGGGCCTCTAGTTAGATGAATAAATCAAAGCAGAAAAATGTGATCTTATAAATAGATGGTGAAAAGGTAAAAATTAGATGAAAATTAGAGGCCATAAAACTTATTAAGATGAAACTCGGTCACATGAGAAGAAAAAACAAAGACATTGATCACATGTACGGTGGCCAATTGCGAACACTGACCAGCTTTGTCCGTGGTGAGACCCTAGGAGCATTCGGTTATCATGGGGATCTTAGGAAACGCTCATCTCCTCTCACAGTTGGTATTCAAAATTGTTTTAGACATTTTAGCAATTTTAGTCAGAGGAGATAATGAAATAAGATATGTTATTTGGGAAAAGTTAATTTAGTGCTCTTGTTAAATATATAAGTCATTGCATACATACAAAAATCATGTGTCTCTAGCAATAAAAGTTGAAGCAAATTGTTACTTGAATGAATACATGATACGCATATGGACATCATGGGTACTGTGGCATAGTAGTTAAGAAATGATCTTGCCGAAACCGGTTTGGCTCAGTGGATAGCACGTCAGCCTGTAGATTGAAAGGTCTCATGTTCAATTCCGGCCAAGGGCATGTACCTTGGTTGTGGGCACATCCTCAGTCAGGGATATGGAGGAGGCAGTTGATCAATGTTTCTCTCTCATCAGTGTTTCTAATTCTTCCTCTCCCTCCTCTCTATAAAACATCAATAAAAAAAATATTTAAAAGAAATGATCTGTGTTTGAGTCCCAGGTCAGCCATTCATTAGCTGAGTGGAAAGTGACATATTCTTGGCCAAGCAATGTGCGTGGACAAATGACTTCATTTCTCAGGGCTTCAGTCTTCTTCCATGTAGATTGTGCCTTAGTTTCCGATCTGCAGTCCATTGACAATAAAATGGGTGATTATAAGTCATCTACTTAGAATAATACCTGAGGCACGTCCCATACTGTTTTTAAGTACTTATCAAGCACTCATGGGTTAACTTGTACGTCAGCACATTATCTACAGAATGCTAACCAACACTATGAAATTCTTTGGAACAAGTTTTATAAGAGCGGTGTGGGACCTGATATGAAGGGAGCTATAAAATGTTACTGAAAGGTGTAAAAATAAAAGATCGCAGTAAATATAAAGATTGTGTTTTGTTTTTTTTTAATATATTTTATTGATTTTTTACAGAGAGAAAGGGAGAGGGATAGAAAGTCAGAAACATCGATGAGAGAGACACATTGATCAGCCGCCTCCTGCACGCCCCACAGTGGAGATGTGCCCGCAAACAAAGTACATGCCCCCAACCGGAATGGAACCTAGGACCTTTCAGTCCGCAGGCTGACGACACTCTATCCTCTGAGCCAAACTGGTCTCGGCTAAAGATTGTGTTTTTAGATAGAAAGGATGATATCAGAATATCAACTCTCAAAAAATAAGTGCATAGAAGTCAGGCTAATTTTTAATTGAAGAAAGTGATCTTAAAATTCATGTGCAGGAATAAATCTCTGAAAATAGCCAAAATATATATATTTAAAAGATAAATAGTGAAGGACAAGTGGCTTATATATATATAATTGTAATTATATATATATAATTATATATGTAATTATATATGTGTGTATCATATATAATTATACATATATGTAATTATATACATAATTTGTAAGTTAAAATCTTTTATATGTACATAGAAATGACATATATATATATATATACACACATACACACACAAACACACATATATATATATGCTATGAACTCAGTGTAATCACATCTATATGATATTGGCATAAATAACAACAAATTGATCAATGGCATAAACTAAAATTTCAGAAACGGATCCCAGCACATAGGGAAATCTGGCATGAAACCAGAGTGCTTTTCCAATCCAGTAGGATTTGATCAATGGCACTGGCACAACTGGCCAGCCATCTGGAAGGATACAAAGCCGGGCCGGTGTGTCTCAGCTTAGTCCAAAGTAAATTAAGACGGATGCCAGGCCAGCGCCAGAGAGGAGCAGTAGGAGCTGCAGACGTGGGGTGAGAGGCTGGAGAGCACAGGCAGGACCGCGCCCGGGAGCGCAGGAGCGGGAAGCAGAGGCTTCAACACCTCACACGTCCCTCTGTCCCTCTCCTCCCAGCGCAGCCCGCAGGCCGCTGTCACGGACGTCCTTCCGGGGGGCCGCTCGGCCGCCCTGAGCCGGGGGCTTGTCCTGGCGCCGGTGTTGGCCACGGCTCTGTGCTCCTGGGTGACACGGGGACGGGCAGGTGAGAAGGCGCCGGCAGCAGCTGTGCCGTCCTGCTCCCCTGCGCCCCCGACATCTCTCTTCCAGAGCCATTCCGCTCGCTGCGCTGAGCTGCAGGGGAGGGGGAGATGTACCGGTCACTCCCGGCTTTCCGAGAGAGGCGGGGGGGGGGCAGGGCGGGGAGCCCCGGGGACTCTGTGCACCCCGAGAATGGGGAGCCGTTCCAATAGGAAGGGGCAGTCCGGGAGGAGAGGCCGCCAAGGCTTTTGTAATTTAAAATCTTTTATATGGACATATAAATGCCATCAGTAAAACTAGGATATGTACTGGGGCTGTGTTTACAGTCCATATATCATCTATCACATACACACACACACACACACACACACACACATATATATATATGTGTGTATACACACACACACA
>PVJN01017930.1:0-20916 GCA_004026805.1 Lasiurus borealis
ACAACACACACACAAAACTGGAAAGGTACACTAAGTAGAAACCCTAAAGAAAGTTTAGTACTAGAAAACCTGAGGGAGACAAGGTAAGTCGATGTAGATACAGTACAAAGGAGGGGTTTCCTCTTGACTTACTCTAAGGTAGGTCCTGAAGCTTAGAGCCAGGAGACAGCCACATGCCATGGCCTGTCAGGACCTGTAAGACAACAGTCACCTCGTTCTTGGTGCCGAGGATGAGGTGGTTTGTGTGCCTGGCACACGGTGTTCAACAGTTAAAGGTGTTCATGCACACACGGAGAAATCATGACTCATCTTGGTTTATAGAAAAGGCAGACAGACGCTCTCTAATACAGAGAAGGGACAGGTTTTAACTACAACGAACATTCGTACTAAACAAGTAGGTTATTTTATAACTTGGGGTTTATAGGACTTTTTTTTCCTTTGGGGAGTTGGCACTGTAAATGTGCTAAAGATAACTTAAAGGTGCATGAAGTTGAGGTATACATCCAGCCCTCTAGCATGATGAATGTAGTCCCTGCTGACTTAAATCTTAGGTTACCTTGAAAGTGTCCAGATGCCAGGTGTTTGGATTTTATAAATTGTGACTTTAGTGCCCTGGGTACACAACTACCTAGAATCATCCTGGACACTTCCGAGTCTTGTCCATCTTCCAGGTGAAGATAATGGATCTTATCTCTTACTCTCAAAGCCAAGTCTAACGAGCTGCGTTTCTGGACCTCATATGCTGGCCTTAGGGAGACCAGAGTATGATGGAATTGATGCCATTTGTGATGGTTCTTAGGTTGAGTTCTCAGCTGATTCTGCAGCTCCGCTAGTCATTTGTAGTGGGAGGTGGAGCGAGGGAGACCACTCTCCCCAGTAAAAACCCAGCCCCTGTCCCGTATACCTGAATTGCTCCAATTTTCCCTGGTAAAAACAAGGGGTAAAGGGACCAGGAGCTTGTTTCAGACTCACCCTAACGGGATTACCCTTTGTACAGGAAATTCAGTATCAGTGATTATTTCCATACCGGATCGGTGTATTTTTCATTGCCGAGCTAAAAATGAGGGATTGGCAGATCAGAACTGACAAGGACAGACCCAAACACATTTTTCCGTCAGTGACTCCTTCAAAACGTGCATTTAACCCTGAGTCCTTACACCTATAGCAACACCAGCCAAGCCTCTGGTGGCCTCACGTGGATTATCACAGAAGCTTTGTATCTGCTCCTCCAGCCTCCTCTCTGCCCTCACAGCGCCTGTTCTCCAAAGCGCCCCATGGAGACTGTGCAAATGTGTCCTCCAGGGACCCCATCTCCCTCTGGGTAACATTCAAAGTCCTCATCTCCCCCTCTCCCAGTCCACTGTGCCCCACAGCTTTCGCGTCTTGCCTTGATTTCACCAATAGGCTCTCACCGCAGGCCGTTGGCATCGGCGGTTCCCAGTACAGTGGTACCTCGAGATACAAGTTTAATTCGTTCTGTAACCTTGAGGCGTAGGAAACTATGAGACGCTCGAGTCACGGTAAACTGGTGGGTCGTGTGTAGCCGGCCGATCCGCACGATGACTCCTATCTCAACTGTTGCTCATATTTCAAAGCAAAAATTGCTCGCTCGACGGCTCGTATCTCAAAACTCTCGTATGTTAGGGCACTCGTTTCTTGAGGTACCACTGTATCTGAGACCGTCTTATCCAATGGCCCCACGATCCCTACTGTCCTCGCTTCCTGCCGGTTGCCATTTCTAACACCTCATGCAACACTGTGCTCCTGCCCCATCCCACTCTGTCCCCTCCACCTGCTGTGTTTGTCGTCACGACACATACTGCCGCCTGACATTGTGTGTGCTTGCTTGTCCATTTGTTCATTGCTCCTCCTCCAACCAGCTTGAAAGCTCCTTGAGACCTGAGACTGTTCCTCACTGTCCCAGACCCTAGCAAGGAGCCTGGCACGTAGTAGGTACTCAATCAATACTCGCCACATGGATGACTAAGAAGTGCTTTCTGGTCACACCATGGGGTGGTGTGTCCAGTCTACCCTGACCACCCAGATCCCTGCCTTCATCCAGAAGCTGATCAAGAATGGGACACAGCGACGAGCGTCTGGAAGATACAGGAACTGTGCCAGACCGGAGAGGCAATGCAGAGACGAAGATCTACATCGGGAGTGAGGGATTCTTGGCAGCCAAGAACATGGGATTGGAGACGGCCCACTTGGTGTTTTTGTCAGTGAGGTTTTCTGTTATTAGGTAAGGCAAAGTGGGCAGGACGTCCACTCACGGGGGGAGAGTTTGTTAGGATATGAGCTAACGCGCAGTTAATGTGGGGGGTGGGTAGGGTTTGTAAATATTTTCAGAGGAGGGGGACCCCACAGCCGTTTGTGGCACGGCTCAGAACTTCCTTACATACCGAATGGAACTGAGTCTGGGTACCAGGTGCCAGACATCCCGCGAAGTGTTTATTCTCCTCTTGAATCCTCACCAATATAAAGAGAAAGATGCTAGACATGGGCTCAGTGCACAGACGGTAAATAGGAAAGCCGTGAGGTGAGCTTTCTTACACAGGATATTTTTATTTTTATGGATTTCAGAGAGTAAAGGGAGCGGGAGGGAGCGATAGAACATTAATGATGAAAGGGAATCATTGATCACTTACCACCGGGGATTAAGCCTGCGACCCGGGCATGTGCCCTTGGCCGGAATTGAACCCGGGACTCTTCAGTCCTCAGGCCGGTGCTCTATCCACTGAACCAAACCAGCTAGGGCTACACAGGCTATTTTAAATTAGTGGGACACCCAGTGACATCTGTCAAACACTATGGAAATGACCACCACTAAGTTGTTTTTGCGGAATTAATAAGCAGAACAGTTGGGTATTTCCTTTGGCCCAGGGAAGGCATGAAAACGTTAGTAAGATGTTCTCGGAGTCGAGAGTGAAGGAAGTTCGGGAACCTCTGCCCTTGGGGCTAAGAATGGATTTCTTTGGGCTAACCCACTATTTGCTCCTCAGTGAAATCAGGACCTCTCCCCCATATGTAAAGGCTTTTTATTTTTTTTTAAAAGCAAAATAATGCAACCACAAATAAAGAAAATCAGAGAGCACTAAAAAGCATACATGCAAATTGCACTACCTTTCCTCATCTCTTTCCACTTCCCCAGGGCTAGCTACGTTCCACTCAGTTCTCTTCTGGCATTTGCCTCTGAATGTCTAATTAATATGCATATACTCTGTTTCTTGACTTAATTAATATGCATATACTCTGTTTCTTGACTTATCGATATTCTCTGCCAACTTCTTGCTATGGCAGATGCGGATTTTGCTTGTCTGTACCTTTGTGCCCATTTCTCTCTCTCTTTCCTCCAAATGTAATGACCATACAGTTTTCATTTAAATCACTGCTCGGGGTTTAAGTAGCTTCCCTCGCCTGTAAACGGTGGGCAGTGGCATCTGCCCCGCTGAGGCGGTGGAGAAAGATGAAAGCGCAGTTGGATGTGTGAGGTGGTTGGCGTACAGCAGGCGAGGGGCGTCTCCCTGGCCAATGAGAAGCACTCGGAATTCTCCAGGAAGGAAGGTGCATGCTCTCTGTCCCCAGCCGCCCAGAAACTCTTTGTTGTCGAAAACCGAGCTTCCCAAAACATAGTGGGTGCAGGGGTGCCGGGCTGGCAGAGAACAGAGGGCTGAGCTGGGAGGAGGTGGGAAATCTGTACAAGGACTTGGAGTTTCTGCCAAACCCAGAGGCGCGTCTCTCTGGACATGGCTACAGAGGGGCTTCTGAACGGAGGGCCTGAGCCCTGGAGGGGAGGGCAGGGGAGCCTCCCAGTGACCAGAGGCTCAGCAGTGGCAGGCTGAGTGCCGGCAAGAGGGCCGGAGGTCAAGGGCCTAGAACTAAGAACCTCGAGTCGGTGCCGGACCGGAAGGTGGAGACTGCATCGGGCTCCTTGGCCACAGCGAGAGCTGCTCTCCTCCCCGGGGAACGGCGAGGCCCCCGCCAGCCGCTGCTCTGCGCAGCCCCTGGGATCGGAGGGTGTCCCGGGCGGGTGAGATAAGCGCTGTTTGAGGGTCACGCAGGTGTGCGGATCCCACGGATGCCGACAGCCAGAATACCGGGGCCCGGCATCCGGGTGTTCCCACGCCGGGCAAGGTCAAGCAGAAGCAAATAACGAAGAAAAAAGAGAAGGGCTCAAAAGCAAATGTTGACACAACACGGAAGACGCCTTTGAACCAACGGGAGGACACGTGTAGCCAAACAGGCCGGGCTCAGCTGGGCCCCTGTCCCGGCGGCGGGGGGAGTCTGCGGGGGGTAGCAGCGTGGACTGTTCATTTGTTTTCCCAGATAACCTTTGTTTTCCCAGATAACGGAGTTACAGGCTGGTGATAAAACTGCGTCTCAGCAGGCCTCCCACTGGCCTGCTGGGCCAGCGGGCTGTGACCCGGGAGCGGACTGGCAGGGCCTGCCCCCAGCACCCCCATCTCTCTGCGGCTCCCCTGAGCCAGGGCCCGTGACCAAGAGAAATGCCACGTCCATCCGAGCCCAGCGCACAGGCAGCCAGGCCCCGGGAGAGGAGAGCCAGTCCCCGCTCCCTGCCAGGCACTTCCTCTCTGGAAGCCCATGGATATAAAAGTCCTGGACGCTCCAAGGGCAGGGGTGTGGGGGAGGGACAGGGCCCCAGGGCAGAGCAACCCGGGGTGAGAGCTGGGAGGTCCCAGGCCCAGCCCCTCGGAGACGAACAGGGAGGGACGGGCCACTTCCATTTGCTGAAGCGCCTGGTATGTCACCAAGTAAAGCAACGGCCCCTGACCCCATCCCCGGAGGAATGAATGAGAGCACAGGTCTGGGCCAAGTCCTGGGGGTGCTGCAGGCAGCGGCGCTTATAATGCCCCCCAAACAGAGACAGCCCAAAGGTCCATCAGCTGACAGAACAGCCCAGAGACGGCGGTCTATCCGCATGTCTCTTCCTTCTGCCTGAATGCCCTGCCTCTTACCACACCTCGCTGAGCTCGGTCCAAATATCACTTTTTCTGGGGCCGTTTCCTGCCACTCTCACCCCCACTGCCAGGCCTCCCACTCTGGGCAACCTGTCCCTTTGTGCGTGGTTATTGGCTTAATGCCTGGTCCCCAGAGCGTCTCAGCTTCACAGAATGAGCAGGTGTCTTATGGCACAAGGAGATGGGGAGGAGGAGGGTCTTTGTCCCTCTCTCTTCAAACCCCCAGAGCCTGAAAGAGTGACCAGCACTTGGTAATGGCTCAAATACATCAGTGAAATGACGGATCAGGGAGGGAGTGAGTGAGTGAGTGAGTGAGAGAGTGGATGAATGAGTGAATGCTGTGTGTGTCACTCTCACTCCCGGCGGTCCGGCTCAGACCCAAGCACAGAGCTTACTCAGAGGAGAAGCGTCACTCCACCGAGCTGCCCATTTCAAGCTTGGGAAATGCCCACCGGCTGCCCTGCAGACAGCACGGCCAGGGGAGGGATAGCTCCAGACTAATGGCTCTCTCTGTCTTCTTCGCCCCTCTCCCCCCGCCAGGCCCTTCCTCTGCTGGCAGGTGCCGGCTTAGACCTGCAGTCTACGCATGTGCGAGCTGGCACACCATGTGGGCGCTGGCAGGCCCTGCCCATGGTTGGGAGGTGGCATAGATGTGGGTCTGCGGAAGGCTTCCCAGCAGAGCAGGCGTGGGAATGCCATCGAGCTCGCCCAGAAAAGCCGTTTCCGGAATCACTAGCCAGGATGGAAATCTAAGCTGGAAGGAAGAGTGAGAATTCTCCCTGAGAGGGGAGGAGAGAGTGTTTCTTCACATCACGCTCACTTCCTCACTTCCTCCTAAAAGTAAAAATGGCAGCCCCATCTGAGCCTCCAGCCTGGGAGGAGGCAGAAGGAGCAGAAAGTACTTTCCTGGGAATCCAGCTAGCTGCAGTGTGCAGACACTCAATGCACGTGGGTGAAACCAGTGCCCCATTGGACCGTCTGACAAATAGTTAGACACCTACTATGTGTCCGGGTTGTGCTTGGCGCTGGTATCAGCTGTCCCCTTTCGGGGCTTTCTCTGCGGTTTTTACATGTGCTGTACTTACGTGTATGGACTTTTCACAAAAGATATGAACCTCAAGTGGATGCCCGGGTCTGATTCCCGGCTCTGCCATTTGGGGGCTGTATGAACTTGGGCTGGGCAAGTTACTTAACCTCTTTGTGCCTCTTCGCCTGTAAAATGCGGGCCATTTGGTTGCCACCAGGATCGCAGAGATACTTGTAGAGTGGTTCCCAGGAGAAGGCAGCCCTCCACGTGCTGTTGCTGTTCTTACCGTCTCCCCGACTCTGATGGTCCAGAGGGACCGTTTGTGTCTTCCCCTCAATAGCATAACAGATCTTTTTTTAAAATATATTTTGTTGATGTTTTACAGAGAGGAAGGGAGAGGGACAGAGAGTCAGAAACATCGATGTGAGAGAGAGACATCGATCAGCTGCCTCCTGCACGCCCCCTACTGGAGATGTGCCTGCAACCAAGGTACATGCCCTTGACCGGAATCAAACCTGGGACCCTTCAGTCCACAGGCCGACGCTCTATCCACTGAGCCAAACCGGTTTCGGCAGCATAACAGATCTTGATAGGAGGCATTCCCCTCTCTGCTCAACCTCGAGGTCAGCGTGGGAAGCATTTCAGCGATTTGGGGCAGAGCCTCTGACCCAGATATAAGCCAATCCAAACACTGCATTTTCCGCCCACGCAGACGGGCCCAGCTTGGTAAAGTGAGGTAAGCCGGTCCAACCAGAGCGATTCCCCGGAACCTGGCCAGAGCTGATCCGTGTGAACCCGGGAGGCTGGGTGGGGACCGCATGGCCGCCAGCCTCTTCCCAGGGAAGGAAACAAACACAGGCAAAGTCTGGGCTCACACCTGGCGGACATGGGGGTTCTGGGTCCCCCAGGGGAAGCCCAGGCCCACTGGCTGAAAAGCCAGATCAGGTTCCTAGTCCTTCCATGACCAGGTCAAGAACGGTTCTCCTGGCTTAACCCAGAAATGCTCTTCTCCTGGCAGCCGCAGATTCTAATGCACACGTCACCTATCGATGTGACACCTGTGCCCTGAGTGCCTGCCGCCTGCCGGGAACTGTGCTGGGGGCCAGGAGATGAGAGAGGAGAGAGACGAGGCCGCTGATCTCAGGAGCCTGAGTTTTAGGGGGAGACGGACAGGCCAGGCACTGTCTCAGGACATTTGGAAGGAAAACCAGGGGGGGCTCTGTCTGCTTACTCCCCGGAGCCCACACCCTCCTCCTCTGTGCTGCCTTGTTCTCACCCACGCGGGGCAGAAAGGGATGTGAGGGTCCCTCCATGTCCCCATGACATGACCCAGGGGCCCACACAAAGCCCTCAGGCTCTGCAGACGGGCTGGTAACTGGGACCCAGGACTCTAAGTCGAGAGGCTTTTAAAACGATCGGCTGAGCTTCCCCAGAGCCGAGAGCCAAACACACACACTTCCCTGGGCCCACAGAGACGCGCTCTGGTCCCTGTTTCGCTTACAAACAATTCTCTTCTGCAAATTTTAATCCTAGGATGGAACAGCCACCATTGACCCTCAAATGCTTCCAGGTGCACAGAGGCTTAGTTAAAAGGGAAGTACCTGGAGGTAAAGGTGATGCTCCGTGTTGGCCAGTAGATGGCAGCAAGTTTGAACTTGGCCGGGAAGTAGTAGATGGGACAGACAGCAGGAAGTCAGCCCCAGCACAGGGAAGGCTCTGGATAAAACCACCCACGGTGGGTGGCCTCCTTCCTCATCGTGATGAGCATCTCCGCGCTCCCTGGCATTTATGAAGAAATAGGAATTGGATGCCCACTTGGTGCCCAGTGGGGCCGTCATGGCGGACAGGGTCTCCGCCCTTACGAAGTGGTGTGTTAGCATGACTGCTTTGTCATCACCCCATACGGAGGGTCTCTAAGTGGCGTTTCAAAGCAGGTGCATTGAGGTGCGAGACAAAGGTGGCCCCGAGCTTTGCGAGGCATTCTTTTTCTTTTTCTTTTTTAATATATTTTATTGATTTTTTTTTACAGAGAGGAAGGGAGAAAGAGAGCTAGAAACACCAATCAGCCGCCTCCTGCACGCCCTCTCCTGGGGATGTGCCCACAACCAGGGTACATGCCCTTGACAGGAATCGAACCTGGGACCTTTCAGTCCATAGGCTGATGCTCTATCCACTGAGGCAAACCGGTTTCAGCCATGCGGGGCATTCACTGAGCACGCAAAGCGGCCCCACACCTTACCAACGTGAGTTCTGCACCGAGAAGAAACATGTGTTTCTGGAAGGTCCGATGATATCTCAGACAGGAAAACAACGTTTTATGACGCCCGGGCTTAGAGTTACTCAGTAAGCTGTGAACACAAACAGGCCTGGCACCTCCCGGCTGGGCTACTAAGAACCGTCCACGCTTGGACGTCTGTCACGGGGCTTGTGTGTCTGGCTGACGGTTCAGAGTGAGGCTGCCTTCCACAGGCATCAGGGCTGTGTTTCCTCGGGCGCAGCTGGTGAGGCGGGCGGCCTGTCCGAGAGAAGGCACCTCTCCCGGGAGCTGTGACACTGCTCAGCCAGCCAGCCAGGCTCGCTCTCCTGTTGTGTGCGATACTCCTGGACCCTCCCAAGCTCAGCCGCCTGGTCCACCCTGGACATCGAGTTAGGTGGTCAATTTGGCTAGAAGTGGAAGGCGTCCGAGCCATGGCAGCCCCCGTGCCAGCGGTGTTCAGGGACCCAGGCAGCACGGTAGTGGACTGGGGTCCATGTGGCTGGAACAATATAACGGAGATGGTACCCTGGCCTAGAGCTGGTTCAATGTATCTTATTTCTCTCTTTATTTATTTTTTATTTATTATTATTATTTTTTAAAATATATTTTATTGGTTTTTCACAGAGAAGAAGGGAAAGGGTTAGAAAGCCAGAAACATCGATGAGAGAGAGACATCGATCAGCCGCCTCCTGCACACCCCACAGTGGAGATGTGCCTGCAACCAATGTACATGCCCTTGACCAGAATCAAACCCGGTACCCTTCAGTCCCCAGGCCGACAGTCTATCCACTGAGCCAAACCGGTTTCGGCTTGTTTCTCTCTTTAATGATAAGAATCACCTAGATGGGAGGGTCTGCTTATTGAATAAGCAGGACCCCCGACAGACATTCTAATTCAGGGGAGTGGAGCCTGCGCATCTGTATTTCTAACGATCTCCCCCGGGAGACCGGCGGGCCAGTCCTTCGCCTGCCCTTCGAGTAACAGGGCCCAGAGTCCCTTTACAGTCCGGCTCCCACCACAGGCTCCTGTCACTGAAACGACTGTGCTCTGAATGTGGAAGGGAGAGAGAGTTAGACATCAGCCTTCCTGTAGGACTTACTCTCTGGTGACCTTACTTTTTACAACAAGATACCTCACTTCATCCTTTCACCCCGCAACCCTGCGACTGCCTTCTTATTCCCGTTGCCCAGGAAATGAATATGAGGAGCAGAGAGTCCGGTCACTTGTTCGGGGATGAACCACGAACAAACAGGTGACGGGATGGGGATTTAAACCAACGTCAGACTGGTCCAGGACATAGAAACTACATAACTAATTCCTTAATCCAAAAAAGAATTATTAAACGTATCTGTGAATTCAGGACGATGAGGCATTAGGACATAAGGTGAGCAAAGCGGGTGAGGTGCTGGCCCTCCTGGAGCTTGTATTTCAGCAGGAAAGGGGACATTTCAGCGAGAAGTGACACCATCGAGGGAACACAGATCCCAAAGCTGCCACTTCTCTCTGTGCCTGCTACCTCAACGCCTCCTCCCCCCCCCTGCTCCCGCCCCGTCCACGCCTCCCTCCATTATCTCTTGACAAGAGGACCACAGTGATCTGCTTGTCCCCTTGGCTGGGACTCTTACGTGATTGATCCTTTCTTATTACTCAATGGAACTCAAGCTTCCATTGCTTCAATGTGACCTGCGCCATGAGGCAATCAATCTTTTGCATATCAGTTAGGAGTAGGGATGATGGAACCAACCCCTAGGCCTGCCCTCCAGCTCCTCTCCCTGTCAGCTGTGTGATACAGGGAAAGTTACTTTACTTCTCTGTGCCTCAGTTTCCTTATCTGTATAAGGGTGATAGCAATACCCACCCCATGGGATCGCTGTCAGGATTAAACTAGGTAATACACATGAAGGACTTAGAATATGTCTGTCACGTGTTCCAAGCAGCGTGGAAACTTCCACTCCTGCCCTAACCTGTTTGGCTCAGTAGATAGAGCATCGGGTCTGCGGACTGAAGGGTCCCAAGTTCGATTCCAACCAAGGGCACATGCCCAGGTTGTGGGCTTGATCCCCAATGGGGTCATGCAATGACTCTCTCTCATCATTGATGTTTCTAATTCTCTCTCTTCCTCTCCTTTCCTCGCTGAAATCAATAAAAATATTTTTTAAAAAAGAAAAAACAACAACTTCTGCTCCTGTTATCCTCTGACCACCCTACCAGGTTGGGATGCACCCCCTTTTATTCACATATATCACATCACCCCATTTTATTTTCTTCCAAGTCCTGGTACCAAATCACTCATGTATTTTCTTACATGTTGCCTGTCTCTCCACCTCCAGAATCTAACCAGGGCACCTGGGCATTATCCGTCTTCCGAATGCCTCCAGGTCCTGAAGTGGAGCCTGGCACACACAGATTCTCAATATCTCTTTATTAAGGGAGTGAATGAATAACCTGAAGTTGGGGTTCTATGGGAGGACACGGGGGTGTGCTCTAGCCCAGACCAGGCAGTCAGGGATGGCTGCCTTCTATGGACAATGACTTTGACCCAACTATGGATCCTACCCCAGCATGGAAGCCACAGCCCCTGCCATTAAGAATAGATGATGGGAAGGAAAAGATGGGCTCTGTCGGCCTCCGTTGACCTCTTTCTTGGGTAGGATGAGGCTGTGAGCCCAGAAATCAAAACTCGAAGAACATCTAGTTATTGAAGGTTAGAGCCAACAGCCCGTCCTGGATCCTGTTAGTCCCTGTCATACCTTTGGCGTTGCATTTAAACATGGGTTTTTATATTTAATAAACAAAAGGGCCCTGAGAGATTCTCTGGAGCCTTCTGCTAACATGACTCATCCTTCTGAACACACACTGCTATTTGGACTGGGGATCTGGCCAAACTGTAGGGAGGGGTGGGGAGGCGGGAAAGTCCTCATACACCCAGCGAGACTTGCCAACCCGTTCTTCAACTTTTCCAGAGCCAGTGACAGAATGACACAGAGGCGTGGCTTTTGCCGCGCCCTTCTTCCACAGTCAGTCAGAATTTTGAGTTTTCCAGAAAAATCATCTATATGTTGGGGTCTGCCTCACCCTAGACTGCTAGGAATATAAAATCAGGACACCCAAGAATGATGTTCCCAGTCTGCACTGGCCTTTCCCACTTGCTGATTCCTGAAGTCCTGAAAGCAATGTCTGTCTTTAAGACACAAGCGACTTAAAAAGCACATATATCTGGGAGGGAAAAGTTGGTAATTAAGTCTAAGAGGCAAGAGGCTGACCTCTGACCTTTTATGTTGAAACATTTGGATAGGGAGAAGACAGAAGGTAAAGATGGAAGACGGAGAGGTAATAGGAAATGAGGAAAAGGGCAGCGCATCAGTCAGCTGTAACTATAGTAATGCTGTGTAACAAATCATGCAAAAACTCAGTGACGGGTATGAAGCATTTATTTCTTTTTTTTTTTTTTTAAGGCCATAAATCTTTATTAAGCACCTGCAAACTTACTGGGAGGAGGCCACACTGTCAAAGTTGATCTTCTCCCTATGTTCTTGGGCTTAATGCTCTCTTCCTGGCTACAGATGAAGATCTGGCTGCCGCATCGGCGCTCCAGCCGTACTTGCTCATCCACCCCTTCAGCTGGCTGTCGGTCAGGTCCCCGAGCATCTCAGCCAGCAGCCAGTGATCGATGTGCTGAGAAGTGATTCCCACGACATGGCAGATAAATTTTCCGACAGAATCTTCCAAACCAGTTATACCTACTAAAAGGTCCATGTTTTCATCCAAGGCTTGCCAGAAGGCCTGGAAGTGACAGGTCTCTAGCAGGTCTCCAAGGCACAAAATCTGTCGATGGGCCGTTCTTTTTTTTTTTTTTTTAATATATTTTATTGATTTTTCACAGAGAGGAAGGGAGAGGGACAGAAAGTCAGAAACATCGATGAGAGAGAGACATTGATCAGTCGCCTCCTGCACACCCCACACTGGAGATGTGCCCGCAAGCAAGGTACATGCCCCCGACCGGAATCGAACCTGGAACCTTTCAGTCCGCAGGCTGACGCTCTATCAAACTGGTCTTGGCCGATGGGCCATTTTTGAGGGGCCTGGTCGGTCATGCACTCGCAAAGGGTGGAGTCAGCGTGGGGCAGGTTGGTGAGGGCCGTTCGCAGGATCTCAGCAGTGACCGTGGTCTGAAAGAAGGCTGGGCTGAACTGGGACAGCTTCAGGACAGCCAGGTTGGCTTCCAGATCATTCTCCTTGGCCTGTGTCTCCACGCAGCACTCCAGCATGGCCAGATTCTCAGGATTGTGCCTGTTGACACCCTTGAGCACCTTGCCTACATTCGCTCTCATCTGCTCAAACGTGGCCAAGCCTGAGGTTGCTTCCCGCCCAGGGGATGGAGCCTCGGTACGGGCCGGTGTGGCCTCCTAGAAGACCGGAAGAGCTGAAGCATTCATTTCCTGCTCACGGGTCTATTGGTCAGCTTGGTTCAGCGGCTCTGTGCTAGGCTCTGCGGGTCCTGGTTCTCAGGGCGGGTGAGGTCCCCACTCTGCTCCATGTGTTTCTCAGTCACATCAGGACCAGCTGAGGAGTGAATGGAAACGTTTAATGCCTCCTCAGTCCCAGGCTCAAACCTGGCTCCCCACCCTACCCACCCCCCTATTCCTCTAAATCTGAATCCTTTTGGCCAAAGATGCCACCCAATCAATCCCAATATCTCTGGGAGGGGAAGTACAGTGGTACCTCGAGATACAAGTGCCCTAACATACGAGATTTTTGAGATACGAGCCATCGAGTGAGCAATTTTTGCTTTGAAATATGAGCAACATTTGAGATAGGAGTAATCGAGCACGTGGATTGGCCGGCTGCACACGACCCACCAGTTTACCTCGACTCGAGCGTCTCATAGTTTCCCACGCCTCAAGGTTAAGGAATGAATTAAACTCGTATCTCAAGGTACCACTGTACACGCTTCCCACGGAGAGGTGCTGGTGTCAAGGGGAACAGTAGTGTTTGCCGAACAGTAATGTCATCTTCCACAGGCAGCCTGCGTGTCGAATCGAAGGCCACTTGACCAGCCTCACGCGGTGCCTCACGTTGAACTAATCCCTTTCCGTTTTGTGGGGTCCTCACAGAACTAGGACAATGAAGCTCAAGTGGGGAGCAGGGTCTGCAGGTCCTAGTCTCCTCTCAGACACCATGATTTTATTCTAGAAGGATTTCCCATCATTCACCCCAAACACCAGGGCTCGAGGCTCCACTCACCTTACTTCTTTGGGCCCAAATCGATTAGATTCCACGACCCTCTCTGGACCTTTCTATTCTTGGTTCAGATACTGGGGGGTGGGAGGGTGGTGGTGAGGGCAGCACCACCCTCCCCCATAAAGACCCAGCCACCGTCCAGTATACCCGAATTTCTCAAAATTCCCCTTGTAAAAACACAAGGGGTACGGGGCCCAGGACCTGGAGTTTCAGACACGCCTTAATGAGATTATCCTTCGCACAGGAAATCCAATCTCTGGCTATTTTCATAGTTAATCGGCGTATTTTGTCATTGCCGAGCTGGAAATAAGAAATTGACGGATCGGAACTGACAAGGGCAGACCTAAGCACATTTGCCAGCTTGCTCTGCAGCACACATGCGCAGAGCCTCTCACCTTTGGCTTTGATCTTGCAATTTGCTGGCAGCTCGGAGGCACCCACCCTGGTAAACAAAGGAGTGGGAATGTCGGGGGCTTCGGGACAGCAGCATTTTTCTTCCCCTAGTGGTGCTGGCTCCGAGTGCAGTGGGCAAGAGTGGAGTACCTGCTGCCCGCCTGCTGCCCGTCCCCATTATGGAAAAAGTCACCCAGGAAAACCTGCCTCTGGGGGCCTCCCCGACCGCCCCCTCTTCCAGAGCAGCTGTGCACGGCTGTCTGCATCCGCTCGTGCACCGCGTGGCTGAGAAAGGCGGGCGAGGGCCACCTGTGTCTGTCAGTCAGTCACCAGGGGAGCGAAGGAGCCTCAGAATGAGGAACCAGTAACCTTGCCTTTCCGGTTTGTGGGTAATGAAGCCCCGGTGAGTCCATTTCCAGGCTGAGGGGAGGGGAGGGAAATGAGAGAAGGGTCCCAGGGATCCATCTCTATCTGGGCTTTGGCTCAAATGACTCGGGGGCTGGTCGGTGTCATGGGTACCTTCCCCGGGGCAGACCTTGGGTGGAGGGCCGTGGAGAAGGTCAAGGGCACTAGGCCTGCCCACCGGTGCCAGTACTTCTCAACCTTTTTTAACGCTGTGACCTTTTAATACAGTTGCTCATGTTGTGGTGACCCCCAATCTTAAAATTATTTTCGTTGCTACTTCATCACTGTAATTTTGCTACTGTTATGAATCATAATGTAAATATCTGTGTTTTCTGATGGTCTTAGGCTCTACAGCAGCCGTTCTCAACTTGTGGGTCGCGACCCACAGGTCGAAAACTGCTAGCAAGGTTGCCTAAGACCATCGGAAAACAGACATTTACATTATGATTCACGAACAGTAGCAAAATTACACTGATGAAGTAGCAACGAAAATAATTTTAAGATTGGGGGTCACCACAACATGAGCAACTGTATTAAAAGGTCACAGCGTTAAAAAAGGTTGAGAACCGCTGTTTGGGCCCAAGACTAGAGACAGGAGCAGCACCTGGGCGAGGTTTACAAATGCAAAGCACTGTGGTCGGGCGGGGGTGGGAGCACGTGTCCTGGAACCCAACAGGTGTTTCTGGAGCATCTCAGTGCGCGCTTTCCGCTTCCGGAGTGCTTCAGAAGCAACGGCGAGGGTTCCAGCAGAGACTCGCTGGCGAACAACGTAAGCTGGCACCTCTGGGCACCCTTGACACGGTAAGTGCTGTGTCAAAGGGTGACCTCCTTTGATGGGTCGCTGCCCTCCTCCCCTCATTTCACAGACTAGGGTTCTGAGGCACAGAGAGGTTGTTCTCTCACCTAAGGGCTCACAGCTAGCAAGGCGAGGGGTCCAAAGCGTGCCCTCACAGTCTTGCTTGCAGTGCTCCCGGACCCCCAGCCACCTTTCTGCTTGCTCCCGCAGAGAGCGCTCCACATTGGCCAGGGCGTGCTAAGGCAGCCGCTTGGCTCTCCCTGGCAATGCCATGAGCCCTTCCTCCATGGATTCCCTAGTGTCTGCGGGGATTCTCCTCCCTGCCCTGGGCCACGGAGCCCCTGGTTCAGTCCCACCTGTGCCTCACAGTCAGGGGTAAGGTCTGCTGCCCCACAAACCCTTCTAAAGCACAGTGGCACCTTAAGATACGAGTTTAATTCGTTCCGTGACCTTGAGGCGTGGGAAACTATGAGACGCTCGAGTCGCGGTAAACTGGTGGGTCATGTGCAGCCGGCCGATCCGCACGATTACTCGTATCTCAAATGTTGCTCGTATTTCAAAGCAAAAATCGCTCGCTCGACGGCTCGTATCTCAAAAATCTCGTATGTTAAGGCACTCGTATCTCGAGGTACCACTGTACAGAAAGTTTCAGGGCAGAGATTCTGTAAGGGTATCCCATGAACCACCTGGGAACAGACTGCCGGGGATGGTTGTTAACCAGGCACAGCCCTGAGCCCCACACTAGGCCCTCAGGACGAGGCTCAGGAACCAGAATTTGTGTTCAAGTCTTCCCACTTCTCCCGAAAACCCCTCCTGGAAAACAAGGTTTCGCTTCCGTTTGCTTTTGACCAGGATGCCCTGCTTCCGGCTGGGGAAGTTGCTCTATCTACCTGTTCTCTCCAAGGGCCGGTGGAGTGGCATCTGGGAGCGCTGAGTGGCAAATGTCAGTCCTCGCGACCGTGGGAGTGAGACCTGAGACCTCCTGTTCCTTCTAGAGGCGCAGGTGTAGGCTCCCCTGTCGCTGGAGGCTGGCCTCCCCACGTGCTCACGCTTCCCATGAACGAACGCAGGTGATTGTTCTGTGGCTGGAAGCACTTGCACCAAATTCGGAGAATCTGCCAGAATCGTTCAGGCCCAGGCACCTGCTCGATTCCCCACGGGAGACTCAATTCCCTTTTGTGGACATTCCTTGGCGAGTCCAGTTCCTGAACCTTACGGCCTTGTTCCTGTTCTGAGGGGCCAGTGAGACGCGCTCTGCCCTCCTGAGTGGCGTGGCCCCGGCAGGTCTCTCCATCGCGTTGAGTCTCGGCTGTGGGAGGAGGGTAACAACCCACCTCACGGAGCGGGGGGATGGGCAGAGTGTGTTCTGACGGGAGCTGGGGCCAGAGGGGACAGCATGGAATGAAAACGCTGAGAGAGACGGTGACTACTTCACCGACACGGTTATCTGTGCCCGTTTCACCGAGAGCTGTGCCATCGGGAGACTGAAGTTTCTACATCGCTGTTATGGGTTGAATTGTGGACCCCCCAAATTCATATGTGAATTCATAACCTTCTTGCACTCTGAGATATGACCTTACTAGTACAGTGGTACCTCGAGATACGAGTTTAATCCGTTCCGTAACCTTGAGGCGTGGGAAACTATGAGATGCTCGAGTCGCAGTAAACTGGTGGGTCGTGTGCAGCTGGCTGATCCGTGCAATGACTCCTATCTCAAATGTTGCTCGTATTTCAAAGCGAAAATCGCTCGCTTGAGGGCTCGTATCTCAAAAATCTCGTATGTTAGGGCACTCGTATCTGGCTCGAGGTTCCACTGTATTTGGAGGCGAGGTCATTGCAGATGTAATTAGTTCAAAGGAGGTCAACAGGGTGGGCCGTGTCCAGGACGACTGGTGTCTTTGTAAAAAGGGAAAATTTGGACCCAGAGATGCAAACGCGGGGAGAAGGCCAGGTGAAGAGGATCGCAGAGATGGGGTGATGCTTCTACAAGCCAAGCAATGCCAAGGTTTATCGCAAACCACCAGGATGAGGGAGGCCTGGGGCAGATCCTCCCTCCCAGCCGCTGGGGGAACCAGCCCTGCCGCACCGCGATGTGGGCCGTCCAGCCTCGGGCCTGTAGGAGGACCAGTTTTCGTGGTGGAAGCCTCCGAGTCTGCGGGGCTTTGTCACAGATGAACATAGCCAGAGTCTCTCCCAGGGGTCTGCCAGCCGAGCGGTGGCTGAGAAGGGGCAGGGCCCAAGCCTGCCCCAGGGCTGTGACCTTGAGAGAGAGGACGTTGTGCTCTCTCCAGCCAAACCTGGTGGAATGCAGTATGCCAGGCGCTCTTAGGGCATCAGAAGCACCCCCACAGGGCAGGCCGAGGAGCGCGTTCCGAAGGGATGGACCTGCGCGTGTTTATTTCAGCTTCAGACCCACATGCCTTCTGCCGGGACCCCCGCCTTCCCCTCACCGCTCACGGCCAGTCCGGGGTCCCAGCCCCCAGAGCTCAGCCCCTGGACTAGCCGGCGCTGCCCTGATGGGTAGCCAGGAACCATGGATCCTAGGCAGGCCCGGTGCCGCCCTCACAGGCCTGGGCAAGGTGCAGGCTCCAGGCTCGCAGATGGTTGGCCCGAATGGAGCTAAGTGTGTGGCTTCTGAACCGTGTTCGGTGGAACCCACGGGATCCCACGAAGATGTCAAGGCACTGTCTCCAAGCCCATCCTTCAACTGGACCAGCTAGGCTGGTATCTCTCTCCTCTTTGGGGCATCCATACAGAATTGCTTGGGGCATGGCGGGGGGCAGGGGGTGGGCAGAAAAATAAGGGTTCTCTGGGTGAAAATGTGAAAACCGCTAATCTAATCCAAGTACTTGATTCGATAGGTGAGGGATGCTTTCATGACACATGTTCTGAAAACCCTCCTGTGGGGTGATTCGGGGACTGTTGGTTATTGAATGCAACAAAACGGACCAGTAAACCCAGAACCCCTGAGCAGACTTATTACATCGCACTGTGTCTTCGTCCATCCGGGCTGCTGTCACAAACATGCCACGGACTGGGTGTATTAACAACAAATACTTCTTTCTCACAGTTCTGGAGGCAGAGCCGTCCAAGATCAGGTGCTGGTCAGATTTGATGTCTGGTCAGATTATTATTTTTTTAAATATATTTTATTGATTTTTTAACAGAGAGGAAGGGAGAGAGATAGAAAGTCAGAAACATTGATGAGAGAGAGACATCGCTCAGCCGCCTCCTGCACAATCCACAGTAGAGATGTGCCCGCAAGCAAGGTACCTGCCCCCAACCGGAATCAAACCCAGGACCCTTCAGTCCGCAAGCCGATGTTCTATCCACTGAGCCAAACTGGTCTCGGCGTCTGGTCAGATTTGATGTCTGGTCTAGTTCGTCATAAATGGCCTCACCTGTGTCCTCCCATGTCAGAGCGGGTGAGAGAACTCTCGGGGTCTCGTCTTTAAGGGCACCAGTCGCATTCATGAGGGCTCTGCTCTCAGGACCCAATCACCCTCCAAAGACCCCTCTTCAACCATCACATCGGGGGTTAGATTTCAACATATGAATTTTGAGAGGATACCAACCCTCTGCCTATGATAGGGGTGGGGAACTTTTTCCTGCCAAGACCGTTGGGATATGCATGATATCACTGGAGGGCCACCCGCAATTATCCACCTAAGAAGGAGCCTGCTATCTTTGGTCACACACTTAATTAACTCACCCCTAATGCCTCGGCAGGGCCAGCCCTAATGATTTCCCCGTCCCTGGTCCAGAGCAACCGACTGGAACCCGGGGTGTGTTAGAGTTGCCTTTTATTGGCTTGCAAGAGGCAATTGTTAAATCTTCAGGAAACTGATAATAAATACTCAAGATGCACCACTTCCTATTTTTGTTAGTATATTGCGCTATTATTTATGCTCCTGATGTGATTTGTGCTCATGGTATCAGCTGGTGGAATTACTGTAAATTGGTGTTCTAGCCACGCATCTCCTCTGAGCTCCACGTTCAGTAACGTCCCATTGGTAACTTGAAATCGGCCATGGAGTAATTAAACAAAAGGAAATCAGAAAACTTATACAAATTAAGGCTTTTAAAAGAAACTGGAGGGCATATTGTTGAAAATCACTGGCTGGAACCGGGACACGAACTTACCCCTAAACCAAAAACTAACGAAAGAGAATGAGACTGCCATGGCTAGCACAGATGCACTATGCTTTATTCCTCAGATCTAGACTCCCCTCCTTCTAAACATAATAGAGTGGTACCTCAAGGTACGAGTTTAATTCGTTCCATAACCTTGAGGCGTGGGAAACTATGAGATGCTGGAGTCGCAGTAAACTGGTGAGTTGTGTGCAGCCATCCGATCCGAGTGATTACTCCTATCTCAACTGTTGCTCGTATTTCAAAGCAAAAATCGTTCGCTGGATGGCTCATATCTCAAAAATCTCATATGTTAGGGCACTCGTATCTTGAGGTACCACTGTACCTGCAACGCCTGTATATAATGCAAATGATTAAAAAGTAGGACGGGGATGGGTGGAGAGGGGCAGCTTTTGTTGGAAATTTACAACGGCAGTGTTATCTGAGTTCAGGGAAGGGAGCAGTCCCTTCCAGTGAAGCATTTGGAAGGTTTTACGGAGACAGTGACATGTGAGCTGAGCCAGGAAGAAAGAGGAGGGTTTATCAGAAAGAGCGAGGAAGCAAATCCCAAGGGGAGGGAGGGAGGCGTGCAAGGAAGTGCTTGGGGAGCGGCAACTCCTTCTGGTCTGAAAGGAAGAGGACATGGGCCAAGCAGGAAGGCAGGCTGAGTCCCATTGCTGGGGACTTGGATGCCAAGCTCAGGACGTGGGGCTTTTCGGCCATGGGGAGCCACTGAGAACTCCTGGGCAGGGGTGAGGTGACGGCCTGATATCAGTGAGACCGATCTGGCATCAGAGTGAGGGGTGCACTGAGGTGAGGGGGAACTGGGGGTTGCCAGAGCTGCTCCTTTGGCTTTCTAGGGGACAAGTAACAAAAATAATTCTGATTTGCATGTTCTCACTAAAACTCCAGAAGACCAGCCAGCCGGGTTAACGACGGTAATTGGTGTCACAGACATTGCTTATGGTGGCTGCGATCATTGGGTACCTACGGTCTGCCAGAGAATATCTGCCTGTGACACACTCATTCACAGATGTAGGACAGTTAGGGAATAGCTTCCCTTTTCTCCTGCCTCTGTCTGCTAGAATGTTCCTGTCACTGCCCAGAGCCAAAGCTTCCCCATCTGGTCATTATAACACCTTCATCTTCGGTGTTCAGTAGGATAGGAACCAAACCTTCTGTCTCCCATCCAGTTTGAAGCTTCTTTTTTATTCTCTGAGTCAGATAGGTCCCAGTCAAGACAGCCATAGTAGAGAGCAAGTCCTCTCAATCTCTTCTCCCTTCCTTCCCTCTTTCACTCCTTCCCTCCCTCGGTTTCCTCTTGCAGGAGGGTTAGTGGTGAAAGGACAAAAGTGATGCCTGCGGTTCTTCCTCACTGGCCAATGCCCTTTGTCAGGGCAATGTGCAAACGCTGGCTCTTCCCCTTGGGGGCACTTCTGTAGCTTTTCATAGCCCTCACCCTCCCACGCGCACGTACTGTGTGTGGGCCCCCCCGAGAGTGCGGGACTTTCTCATGCAGGTGATGCTTTCTCCAGTCACCTGTCCATGGGCACAAGCTGAGTCTGGAAAAGTCCCCTTTAATATCTTTTAAAATATCACTGAAAATGTAATGTTAGTCCATATTGTTTACGATCATTTGGTTTCCACAAAACCCCTGTGAGATGAGTGCCAAGTTGAGGACTAAGAC
>PVJN01017930.1:21016-39882 GCA_004026805.1 Lasiurus borealis
GGGGGGACATCCCGGGATTCTAGTGGTGGCCTGCAGGTAACAACAATCTGCAGACTTCCCGGGGAGGGGGACTTGATACTAAGGTACTGCAGGCACGGCAGACCGGCAGACCGGAGTTTCAGTCCTCAGGCTGATGGAATAGTTGGCCTGTGTCTGCTTCCACCCTGGTGGTTCTGAGGAATGAGATCTACAGGCTGACAGTCTGCTGAAGAGCAAGCTTGTTGACTGATGGTATCTCTTGGCTTCCCAGTGAGGTGGCAAAAGGCTTGTTATCTCCCTTCTAAAAATAAACACCAGTGGAAGCCGGGAGGGAGGAGGGCATGAGGGCAGGAAGCCAGCTCTGAACTCCTCCACTTCCCAGGAGCTCAGCGTGGGGACCAAATGTCCTGGGGCCGTGGTTGGCAAACTGCCGCTCGAGAGCCACATGCGGCCCTTTGGACCCTTGAGTGTGGCTCTTCCACCAAATACCCTGGCCTGGGCGAGTCTATTTAGAAGAAGTTTAAATTTAAAAAATGTGGCTCTCAAAAGAAATTTTGATCGTTGTCCTGTTGACATTTGGCTCTGTTGACTCATGAGTTTGCCGACCACTATCCTGGGGGAAGGGGGAAGGTGGGGACAGAGAGGGCTATCATCTCTTCCTTGGGTCCTTGTAGCGTGAGGATGAGGAGCTGTGAAGGATCGGAGGAAGGGAAATCTCCAGCTGTTGCTTCCTTCCACTGCTAAGTGTCACCTAATCGCCACGGCAGCCTGCTGGCATTCGAATGGGGCTCCGTCCTGTCTCTGTCATTTCCAGCTCCCTAACCGTGGACAAGCACCAGCTCCCTGGGCCTTAATTCCCTCACCTGTGAGAGGCGGGACATGGTGCCCCATGTTGAGAATTAAATCAGACACTGTAATGAGTAGACGTTCACCCAGCCCTTCTGTGAGGGATTGCCGTCACCAGCAACTTGCCCAGTGCTCAGAGCAGACTTCAGTAACTGTTTCACCCTCTCACCCAGGCCAAGTGTATTGTGGGGGTGAGTTTTATGCCCGCACTTCCCCAGGCATGCAGCTGGGGTGCCAGAGACCGGCCTCCCGGGAGCTGGGGCTGAGAGCTGTCGGTTCCTCCATGGCCTCTCCTTTCTTGCCCGGACTGCCTTCCCTCGGGGCCGCCCGGAAGCCAAGTCCTCCTCAGAGATGGTTCCTAGTAGATCAGTGGTTCTCAGCCTTCCTAATGCCACGGCCCTTTAATACAGTTCCTCATGTTGTGGTGACCCCCAACCATAATATTATTGCTACTTCACAACTGTAATTTTGCTACTGTTATGAATCATAATGTAAGTATCTGTTTTCCGATGGTCTTAGGCGACCCCTGTGGAAGTGTCGTTTGACCCCCAAAGGGGTCGCGACCCACAGGTTGAAAACCGCTGTAGTAGATGCTTTGGGGTCAAGGGCTGCTCTGATGGCAAAGCTGATGAGATGCCATGGAATTAAGGGAAGCTGTGGGGTAACCCAGGGACCTAGCAAATTCTGACCCCCACCCCCAATCACAAAGGGATGAAGCCACAACCCCCCATTTTGCACAAGATACCTGGTCAAGGTGTGTGACTTGCCTGGAGCCACTCAACAAGGCAGTGACGGGGCTAAGGTTTGGACAGAGTGCTGGGCTTCCCGGCAGAGTGCATCCTCTGTCCCCTCAGGGGGGCATTGGGGTTAGTAAAGGAGGTCATGGTGTCTTCACGCTGTCCTCAAGGGGAACAGGCAGAGGGGAGCAGAGCAGAGGGATGCTGCAGACTAGTGGTCCCCGCCTCCTACTCCCTTTTCATTGTGTTAAAAACCCACAATATAAAAATGTACCTTCTTACACAAATTAACACACCACAATTTACACTGATTTTTAAGTGTGCAGGTCACTCGTGTTACGTATCTTCACATTGTTATACAGCAGAACTTTTTCATCTGGCAACACTGAAACGCTATCCAGTGCTCCCTAAATACTAACCGCCCCCCCACCCCCCCGCCACCTCCTCTGACCTAAGTCACCACCTTTCCACTCTGTTTGGATGATTTTGATGACTTCAGATATTTTGTCTGAGTGGCATCTGCAGTATTTGTCCTTTTCTCCAACACCTTTTAAATCAGTATCTTACACGGTTCACAGGCACGGCACACTCCCATTAGTAACATCTCCAATTAAACACACACAGAGAAAGAAAGAGAGAGGGTGGGGGGAGGGAAGGGGGAGGGAGAGAGAGGAGAGAAGGGGGAGGAAGAGGTGGCTGCAAATGCTCACACAGTCGAAACTTGGGTGGGATTCACGCGGAAAAAAGCCCTCTAGAAATTCTGGTGCTGTCCCCGCCCCCAAGAACGTGCCCTGCTTGCCAGGACCACCACCACGGATGGAGAGAGAGCCCCCCAGCACAGGAGGCAGAGCGGAACCAGGCACAGGATTTATTGAGCACCCGGTGCTGTGTGTGCAGAGTACCGGGCCAAACACTGGGAGGAACACAGTGGAGGTTTAGCAGCTACGGTCACCGGGCTCGTGAAGATCACATTTTAACGAGAGGAGGAGACGCCGGGGAGGCATACGCAGACCTGTGTAGCTAACCGCATAGACGCACGCTCTGTGCACCCATCGCCACACGCTTACAGTGAGAGATCGCCGCAGGAAGAGGGCGCGGAAGCCACTGGGACACATGGTTTAACAAGATCGAAGATACATTCAGGTTGTAACTGGCCACTCTGCCCATGAGTGGGAGCTACCAGAAGACACGAGAAAACACCAGCCACGTGGTGACTCTATTAACTCTACTGTCACTGTATTTCACATTCAAATCGGCAATCCACTTTGGCAGGAAATAAAGGCAGTTGACGCAACAAAGTACCAGCACAGACCTATGTGTTGTTGTTGTTGTTTTAAGAGCCCTAGCCGTTTTTGCTCAGTGGTTAGAGCACCGCCCAGCAGACTGAAGGGTCTCAGGTTCGATTTCAGTCATGGGCATGTACCTCTGTTGCAGGCTAGACCCTCTGTCTGCGTCTCACATTGATGTATATCTCTCTCTGTTTCTCCCCTCCCATTCTCTCTAAAAAAATCACTGGGAAAAAAATGCCCTCAGGAGAGGATTAACAAAAATAAATAAATTTTACAGTAAAATCAGCTTGTTGATACCACCATTCCTGAAGATCAGGCACAGGTTCTGAAAGTTAATAGTATTTTTCTTATTTTTTTTTAAAAGCTTTTATTATGTAAAAGACCTTCCAAGAAACTTAGTGAAGAGAGGTATTTTATTGGCCTATATCTGGGAACTCTTGTTTATATTTTTTTGTGAGTCAAAAAATACTTTCTAGGAATGTGTTTAGTCCATGGGATGTGAATACTCCCACTAAAAAAGTAATTTAGTATGGGTACTTTTTCTGAAATTAGAATTTAATCAGACATCCTGTATTTTTATTTGCTAAGCCTTGCAACTTGTTTTTAGGTGTCTACACTGCAGTAAATTCCAGAGGTTCCCAAGAATGGGGGGGGGGGGCGCGTCACTTATCTTCATTTATATGCTAACACTGTCAGAGGGGAAGGCTGCTTCTAGCAGAAAAATTGTAGGTTTCATAGGGTTTACTCACATATCAGAGACATTTTCAATTTCTTTCTCCTTTTTTCCTTACCATTTTAGCAGCTGAATTTTTACTTTGAAATCTTTAAGATGACTGGTCATGAATATTAACATTATGTTACAGTTTGAGCAATAGAAAAAATGGAACATCTGACTTGAAAAGTCTCCTATAATAAATAATTATGGCCTCAAATTTCTTGTCCGTTAGTGTGTGACCATCCCCTCACCTGCCCCCCCCCCAAAAAAAAGAAAAAACAAATGGTGACACTCCCATCTTCTTAAATTAGACAACACGCCTACCCCCATTCATTATCACTTCTTGCCATTCTCTTCCCCGTTCTCTCTTCCGCGGTGATTTTTTTTTTTTTTCAATAACTGAAACCACTGGTCCTTGTGTGCTATGAAGTAACATGTCAGGCCCCATGAAAACAAGAAAAAGGAAAAAAAAAAGCTCACTTGTTAGATGCTTGGAACCATGGAAGCTATAGCTTGCTTCGTGTTTTGTTTGTTCTACCTACACTAGCATGTAAACTTGGTTTAGTCAAAAAGGCCTGTGTTAGTTTATTTAGGCAGATAGGCCAATGTCGCTTCCACCCCCAAAAAGAAAGAAGTGCTAGTGGGCTGGGTTGACACGGTCTAGTCTAGAAAGGCATCTCTTGTTAATCTAAATGTAGAGCTCACATCTTTATCTCTTGAGATTTGGAAATTGGAGGAGAGAGATTTCAACACTGATTTTGCACAGACAAGATGATCACACGAAACTCAGTTGCACAGAGATGTAAAACGGTAACACTGCTGAATTCCAGCCTCCACGTCCTTTTCTTCTTTAAAACACACCGAAGAATATACTTGGATACAAAGAGCACGTATGTTCGGTTTACACAGGTGTGTCAAATCAATACAATTATCAGCAAATGGGCCGATTGCACTTAAAGGCATAGACAGCTTCGACATCCAAAAGCTACTTGGTTAACCGGGTCCGAGGATGCCAGTGTTTGTTCTGGGCCCCAATGCGCGTGGGTTTGCACGCTGGGCCAGGCACACGCAGAGCATACAGCTCTCCCTCGTAACGTGGAGGTCTTTCTGGACCAGAGCAAGTGCCAGGTGAGTAAGAAACACTAACTATCCCCACATGAAGGTGGGTTCAGCCATAGACAGCACTCACGTGGACAAAAATCCTCCCTGCCTGTGGCACTTGCTGCCCCTGGCCGAGGGGTACCGTTGATCCAGCTGCTTTGCCTGGCATTCTCTGCTCGTTTGGGAAACAGCAATTCCAAACTCCATCTTGGGAACAGCTCCCCGTGCTGATCGGATGACGGCACACGCTCCCGTCGCTTCCTGCCCTGGACGGACCCCCAGGAGATCAAGTCCAGCTGCTCTCTCACTACAGAAAACAGCCAGGGGAGAGGGGTGCTCCCTCTTCCCTCCTATGAGCACGAGGAGGGGGTGACTAGAGAATGCACATGAGGGATGGACTCCCCAGGGCAAAGCAGCCGCCCGAACCCCGCATCAGCAGGAGCAGAGTCTAGAGGTGTGTCACCAGGAGCGAGAGCCCACTTTCCAGAGCCAAGAACTTTCTAAAGCTCAGGAGGGCCCTCATTCTCCCCCACAATCCAGGTGGAACAGGTGCCGGGCAATTCCATGGGCAGCATGAACCCTCCTGGACGCAGTGCCCCGCCTGCTGAGGCCTCATGTTGGGGAGAATGTCCTGCCTTGAGCTCAGGAGAACAAGCCAGGGCCCCATCGGGGACCAGGAGGCAGGCTGAAGAGCAACCCTCCTGCTGGTTCCCCCTGGCATGCAGCCTCTCTCCTCCCTCCCTGCCTGCCTCCTCCTCCTCCCTCCTGCTTCCTCCTCCTCTCCCTCCCTCCCTCAGCACCCTGCTGCCTCCCGCCCTCAGGGGGCATTGCCCGCCATGTGGCTGTAGGAGTACCTGGACAGAGAGGCCCCCGTGGTCCGGCCCTCCTCCTCGCCCGCCTCCCCCCGCACCCCCGGCGGCCCCGGGCGCGGGCAGCAGGGGAAGGTGGCCAGGAAGCCGAGGCGGAAGCGCTTGTTCATGAAGCAGTAGATGATGGGGTTCACGCAGGAGGACGTGTAGGACAGCAGCAGGATGAAGGAGATGGGCGTCCCCGAGAGCTGGCGCTCGGCCGAGGCGGGGTCGAAGGCGCGCCAGGCGTTGGCGCTGAAGATGGGCATCCAGCACAGGAAGAAGAGCGCCACGATGACCATGAGCATGCGGATCACCCGCTTCTTGGCCAGCAGGTTGGTGGCCGAGCCGCTGCTGCGGATGCGGCCGCTGGCGGTGGCCAGGCGCTGCAGCTCCAGCTGCGGGCGGGCCGGCGGCCGCTGCAGGTAGCAGCCGTCGCTGTCCTCGTACCGGCCGCTGCCGGTGCTCGCCTTCCGCTCTGCCGGGCAAGGGGGCAAGGACACTGCTTATTGCCCAGGACTCAGGACGGCCCCCCCACCCCCCGCGGCCAGCACCCCCTCCGGCCAGCCGGCCCATCATCGCACTTGCACGGAAGGAGGGGGCAGGCCACCTGGGGCAGCGCGGACCTAGGCTCCCTTTTCCTGCCCACGAGGAGCTGCTGAAAACCAGCAAAGCAGCGTGTGCAGTAGAGGACACACAGCATCCACAGAGTAAAGCAGCATTTTATGTCTGCAGGTTACAAGGCGTCAAAGGGACGGAAGAGGAGGGGCCAGCATGGCCTAGTGGTTGGGCATCGATCTAGGAACCAGCAGGTCATGGTTGGAGTCCTGGTCAGGGCACCTGCCTGGATTGTGGGCTCGATCCCCCCAGTGGGGGGGAGTGTGCAGGAGGCAGCCATCAATGAGTCTCTCCTCATGGATGTTTCTATCTCTTTTTCCCCTCTCCCTTCCTCTCTGTAAAAAAATCAATAAGATATATATATATATACATATATATAATTGATATATTTAAAAAAATATATATATATTTACTGACTTCAGAGAGGAAGGGAGATTCCGCTCTGTAAAAAAATAAATAAAATATATTAAAATATATGTATATATATTGATATATATATTTTTTACTGACTTCAGAGAGGAAGGGAGATTCCTCTCTGTAAAAAAATAAATAAAATATATTAAAATATATGTATATATATTGATATATATATTTTTTTTACTGACTTCAGAGGGGAAGGGAGAGGGGAAAAAGAGATAGAAACATCCATGCAAAAGAGACATTGATCAGCTGCCTCTTGCACACCCCCTACTGGGGATATGCCCGCAACCAAGGTACATGCCCCCAACCGGAATTGAACCCGGGACCTTTCAGTCCGCAGGCCAATGCTCTATCCACTGGGACAAATCGGTTTCGGCAGTAAAAATGTCTTTTAAAAGACGATTGAAGAATGAATATTCACACTCTGGTCTTTCCCCCCCGGCTTCTCGGTGTAAAGGTTGCTGCTCGCTAGCTAAGCCTCCAGACCGCTGTTACGTGAGGAACCTAGACAGTGAGCAACAATCAACAAAAACCAGAGGCTGGACAGACCAGGTTATGCACGTGGGAAAGAGCGAGGCGAGGAGGTGGAGGGAGCAAGGGGAAAAGCTTTGGCAGCAAAGGTGTTGGGGTGAATTCCAGTGGATTGTGGGTTGCCATGGATGGGGACGGGGTGAGGCTTGGTGGCAGCTGCAGTGGGACAGTGAAGGGAGAGGACAGGCGGGGGGACTAGAGTCACAATGAACTTCAGTAGCTGAAGGGGGTCCGTTTGAACACAACATTACGGAAAGTCTGGGACACACATGCCTTAGCCGGTTTGGCTCAGTGGGTAGAGCTTCAGCCTGTGGACTGAAGGGTCCCGGGTTCGATTCCGGTCAAGGGCATGTACCTTGGTTTCGGGCACATCCCCAGCAGGGGATGTGCAGGAGGCAGCTGATCAATGTTTCTCTCTCAACGATGTTTGTAACTCTCTATCCCTCTCCCTTCCTTTCTGTAAAAAATCAATAAAAAATATTTTTTTAAAAAAAGAAAGTCTGGGACACGTGGGCTCAGCTTTCCATTGGGGTCTGTGTGTATTGTCTCGTGTCATTCCACTCGGCGCCCTTGGGGGAGCAACCAGAGGTGATCGGTCTTGAGACTGAAACTCACGCCACAGTCTGATGGCACTTGTGAAAGTCTCCGTCAGACCATGGGTATGTGGAGTGAGGTTACAGAAACCAAGCTGTGTGATCCTTTGGCATAAACATGCAGCTAAAAGACAGTTACCTCGAGCAGACTTCTTCTGGCTAGCATCAAATTTTATTCCTTGGTAAAGTTCCAAAGAGATTAATCCATAAGCCACCATCATCACGATTCCAGGAATAAGAAAGAGGATGAGCAACAGGAATGTGTGCCTAATGAGATAAAGAGAAATCCAATAACCGGCAATCCAGTATTCCCCGCGCAGATGGGACGAAATCAATAGGGTTCATCTCCGTTCAAACTGGTCGGAGAAAAACACAGTCGTTACCGACATTTTATAGCCTTGGAGATTTAATGTTTGGAGGTTCAGTCATTAGAAATTATTTACTTCTTTTCTTTTTTTTCTGAGAAAGTCTCTTAGGAAGGACTTGTTAAATTGGAAATGTTTTGTGCCGGAGACAAGTCTACATAAAAAATGAGAGCTTAAAAAAAAAATGTGAATTTTATTTTAATAAAGCTGTTACAAAAAAACCAAAAAACCAAAACAAAACAAAACTAACAACAACAAATAAAACAAACCCCAAGAGCTTACACTCATTGAGACTTATTAAATGTGCCTCACACTGGGGTAAGCATTTTCCATAGCTAGTACAGCGGGACCTAGAGATACGAGTGCCCTAACATACGAGATTTTTGAGATGCAAGCTGTCAAGCAAGCGATTTTTGCTTTGAAATATGAGCAACAGTTGAGATAGTAGTAATCGCGTGGATCGGCCGGCTGCACACGACCCACCAGTTTACTGCGAGTCGAGTGTCTCATAGTTTCCCACGCCTCAAGGTTACGGAACGAATTAAACTCGTATCTCGAGGTGCCACTGTACTACATTTAACTCCCATCATAATCTTTGAGGTGAGGAGGATTATAAGGCCTCATTTACAGTCAAGAAACTGAGGCTTTAAATAACTTGTCCCGACTCAGCTCGTGGCAAAGGTGGGATTCGAACCCAAGCAATATGATTCTAGAACCTGTGCTCTTAAGCATAGCACTGTGCCATAGTGTTGCCTTTGTGACAGCTGAATGACCACCAGCACAGGTAGGAATAATGGTGAGCCCACTTGGTTTCGCAAAATGTGGCATTCTGGCTGGCCGTGACGCCCTGGCACGGGGTGTGCCCTCTCGGGTGCCTGGGTGGGCAGAGCTGTGCTTTCTCCAAACGCGTTTGCTTCCTGAATGTCGCAGCCTCCTCTTTTATGAGTCTGGCCCCTCAGACACTGCCGCCTGGCGTGTGTTAAGGTGACGTGACGGGGCCATAAAATTGTCAGCGGCTCATGGTGGCCGGGCCATTTCTCATTTCAAGTGGACATGTTTTGATAAGATGTCTTTTTAAGTCCCTCTCATTTGCAATTCTTTGTGTGTGTGTGTGTGTGTGTTACTGAGTTGAAATGGAAAAAAAAAAAAGGCAAAGCAGATTATCTCAGTTCTGAGCATTTTTAAATGCCTAGCTCCTGGCTTGTAAAACATGCTTTGAATTAGCAAACATAATACACTGCATTTGTGTAGCCCTTTGAAAGGTACTTAATGACATTTTTATACACACGCTCTGATTGGAATCTTACAGCCGCCCGACGAAGTAGATAAGAAAAAGATCCGTATCGAGAAACCCTGGTAGAGAGAAAGAACCTCCACCTCAGAGAGCTTATGTAAACTTGTCCCACGTCACCCGGCAAAGAAACAGGCTTGGAATCTTGCCTTTTTCTTTTCAGCCAAGTGCTCTGTGCAAGCACCATCGCTACAGCTCTAAGAAAGCCACGCGGGGAAAAGACTCATCCTCACTCCATCTTCAGTTCTCAGAGAATCACAGCCGCCCAGCCATCGAGCCTGAACCCCCACTAAACACACTGCCCAGTGGGCAAGCACAGAGGCTCTGTCCCAGCAAGGCTTAGGCCTGGACAATCTACCTAACCTCTCTGCATCTCAGTTTCCTCATCTGTAAAATGGGGGCCATCGTAGCACCTAGGTTTTGAGAGGGTTAATCGACTGAACGTACACCTGGCATTTAAAACAGAGCACCGAGGGTCTGCGAGCACTACCGTCCTGGAAAGAGGTTAGAATGATTCTTCTCCAGACGTTTTCCGGAACTGACCCTCCCGGGCACCCTGCACAATGCACCCGAGTGTTTATAAAACTCCCATCGTTGTCCCGGACACACGGACCCCCGGACCCTTACCAGAACTGCTGCATCACGTCGCTCGGCAGAAGGAAGCGGCACATGTTTGCCGTCTGGTTGTTGTTTTTGGTGAAAGGCACCAGGTTGCTATACACGGGGTACGGAGTCATGATGGTGAAGGAGAGGCACCAGGTAGCGGCGATGACCTTCAAGGCGTGGGACTTTGTCTGCCAGACCCGGGACTGCAAGGGCTTGCAAATCGCCCCGTATCTCTCCAGGGAGATGGCCACCAGATTAAAAGTGGATACACTCACAGATGTGCCTGGGGAGGGACAAAGCGGACGGTTTGTTTTTTTTTTAATTTTCTTATTAACGTGTTACATGGATACATATCTTCCCTTTGCCCCCCACCCTCCCAGGCATACCCTAACCCCCCAGTGTCTTGTGTTTATTGATTATTCTTATATGCATGCATACAAGTCCTTTGGTTGATCTCTTATCTACCCCACCTCTCCTTAACCTTCCAAGCAGACGGTTTTGTGGGCTCTGAAATCCAAAGTTTATTTGCACATTCGCTTAAGCATATCTGCTCTGCGCTGCTTGCTATCAAAGGAAATGGCTCCGAGTGTAAAGCAATCTCAAGTGTGTGTGCGTGTGTGTGTGTGTGTTTTGAAAAATGGTTTATTCCCAGCTTTGTTTCAAATAGGATTTAAGGAAGCAAGTAAAGAAATGTATTTGCAAATACATCTTATTGCTAATGCTCAGATAAGAACATTGGGCCTTGATTACACTCTCACTTTTTCTCAGGATGGCTGCGCTCAGTAATTAATAACCGGGCAAACGAAGCCCGTTCCTGCGCCAGAGAGGAGACTTTGGAGTAACCACAGGAAAGCTCTCCTTCTGAGCATGATCTGCCTCGTTCAGAGGACCTTCTCACCCAGATTCTCAAGGACTGTGAAGGGGCGCAAAGACTCTTTCTGGAAATCTCTAGTACAGACTATTGATAAGAGGGAAGCATTCTAAATTTCAAAATGTAGTTTGTTAAAAAAAAAAAACCCATCCATAATAATAATTTAAAAAAAAGGTGAAGAGAACAAATGCCATCCTGTGACTACAGGTTTCTCTGCATGGAAGTCTAGCATCTTCCTTCTTCTGCTTCCTGCTTTCCTGCATTTCGTAGAATAAGTGTGTAACATCAGTGAGAGAGACGTCAAAAACATCTCATTTAAGATGACGTACGGGAGTGGAGTCAGAGAAGCTTAATTTCCCTTCACTCTGGTGTTTTGTGGGTGTCTGCTTATTATAATGTTGTGTTCCCTTAGAGTTGCCTTAATTCTTCACCCATGAATCCTGTCAATTTCTCCTGATTATATCGTGCGGTGATATATTAAACCCAAGACTTCATCTGAGTTTGGGAGCAGTTCTTAGCCTGGGGACATAAATTATCCCTCTGAGACTCTGCATAAAAATGTCCTTTTTCTAGGGAGAACGTGCATCGTATTTCTTAGAGACTTCAAGAAAACTGCAATCCCAAAACCATGAAATAAAAACTCATGTCCCTGAGGCTGGCTTGGCTGTGCTTTCCCAGGACCTAAGGAGGCGATGCCATTGGGAGCAGAGAGGCTAGCCCAGACTCCTTGGCATGATGGGCACAGCGACTGCAGACCCACCCGCAGGCAAGCACTCCCTTTTTTTTTTTTTAATATTTTATTGATTTCCTACAGAGAGGAAGGGAGAGGGATAGAAAGTCAGAAACATCGATGAGAGAGAGACATTGATCAGACGCCTCCTGCCTGCCCCACACTGGAGATGTGCCCGCAAGCAAGGTACATGCCCCCAACCGGAATCGAACCTGGGACCTTTCAGTCCGTAGGCTGATGCTCCATCCACTGAGCCAAACCGGTCTTGGCAAGCACTCCCTTTTTGACAATATAGCAGGCGCTGGATGCCTGTTGGCTGCCAGCGATAGCATGGAAGAGAACTCAAAAGGCAGGGACGATCTGAAGTGACAGATATCAAAAGCCCAACAAAACCATGATACCATTGCGAGCACTTGCAGAGTTACCTGGCTTTTCGTGTTAGCTATGTTTCAACACATTACTGGTTGCGGTGAAAGTCACATAACAGAAAACGAACCGTTTTGTGGCGTTTGGCAAATTTTAGATTTCCTTTCTCGTATTCTGGCTGAAGATTCTTAAATAACATTCTCATAAGCCGAAGGGGCCAGGGAATGCTAGTTATCATGGCCGCCTCGTTGTTGAACAAGGATCCTCTTCCTCTGCCGCCTATTTTTATTTTCCTGGGCATCGGCCCGTGACCCGCAGGCCAGGGGTTCCTCATCCCCTCGTGAGTGCGGGGTCCCGCTTCCTCCAGGGGGAGAAGCCAAGGCTCTTAAAGCTTCTGGTCATTGAAGGCTGTCCGTTTCCCGCCTCTCCTCTTCCTCCAAACCAGTGCTCAGAACAGGCCTGGGACAGGGCAGTTGTGCAGACAAGGGGACCGAGAGACATGTCTCTGTGCAGCCCCAGGAGAGCCACAGCAGCCGGCCGAGTGCTCCTTCACCGCCAGGGTCCCTGCTGATCTGGGTTCAAATCCCAGCTCTGCGGCTTTCCGCCTGTGTGTCCTGGGGTCCATTATTAACCTCTCTGCTCCCGCCTCTGGGAGACTAATAATGAACTGTGCTCAGGGTGTTTGGTTTGTAAAAGGAGAGAAGGGAAGTAAAAGCACTTAGCATAACATCAGGTGCATGGAAAGCACTCAAAAATATTAGCTCTTGTGATTCCTATTCTCCTCCTCCTCATCCACATTTTGATTGGCACAGGCGTGGAGCCGCAAATCTCAGGGTGGATTTAGCAACCCCACAGCCCACCACGAGCAAATTCAACTCCCCCTCCAGGGGCGGGGGCCGCTCTTTCAGGGGAACAGAATGGGAAGTGAGTCCTGAGCTCGCTGATGGCTGATGCCCGGGGGGACCTCCCTCCCCCTCCTCACCACCCCAAACCAAACAGTTCTGGTTAGAGCTCAGGCTACAATCCACAGCTTCCAGAACGGAAGCGAGCAGCGTGCACCTCTTTTTCTCACAGAAACAAGCAACACGAACCTCTCCCGTGGCTTCTTATCAACTTACTCAACTCTGAGGAACTGACCTCTGAACCCCACGCCGGGGAGGGACTTCTGGGGAGTTGTGAGGGCCCAGCCACCCTGAAGCAGCACCTGTGACCTGGCACCCAGCCCGCCCAGCCAGCTGTGCTGTCTTTCACACTCAGCGGGGCCCCTCGGCTGAGGCTGCCAGGGGTTTGGGAGGGTCTGGGGCCCCCATGGGGTCTGGGGCGAGCTCCAGAGAGACCGACCCCCCCCCCCAACACACACAGCCACTCACCCATGAAGTAGGCGGTGGTCTTGCAGACGGCGCTGCCGAAGATGAAGTCCTTGAGCAGGTTGGGGATGAGGTTGAAAGGCATGCAGAAGAGGCAGAGCATGAGGTCGCTGACGGCCAGCGACAGCAGGAAGATGTTGGTGACGGTCCGCATCCTCCTGTTCCGAATCAGCACCGTGATGACCAGGGTGTTGCCCAGCACGCTGAGCAGGAAGATCAGGGAGTACAGGAGGATCTGCACGGCCGGCTGCCACTCTGCAAAGGGGAGCAGCGGGGGCAAGAGGAGGGGTGGAGGTGGCGAGAGCGGAACGCTAAAAGCCTTAGCACGGGAAGCCAACGCTTACTTCCCCCTGATCCCCCCTTCCCCAAACACACACACACACACACACACACACACACACACACACACACACACACACGGGTGTGATCCTGGCACCCGGCGATCCCCATAGTGACAATATTCTGCAGAGACCACCTGGGGGGCGGGGAGGGCTGGGGGAAAGGGAGGCAGCAGTGATCTCGATGCCGCTTAAAGGTTGGTTTGTGCCAGGACCACCCTCGGGAGCCACTTTTCCTCCAGAACAAAGCTCCCCAGTGCGAAGGGAGGGCTTTCTCTCGGAGCCGCCGCCGAGCACCGAGCGTGAATCACTTCTTCACGCCGGATCTGCCCCGAGAACAGGGGACAGCTGGCTCGTGGCAGCACCTTCCCGGGGATGCTTGCAAGTTGGAGCGTCTGCACCCGCTGGCTCCCGCCCTGCCTTCTTGCCTCCTCCCGCTGCTTCTGTTCCCCCAAGTGCCGGCCGCTAATCCCCGCTCTCCTGACGGAGGGCAACCAGAGATTGTTTTTGACTCCATTCTGCTTTCCGGTCTCTTCGCCAAACTTCTGCCCAGACGGCTTTCCCCAGCCCTGTCTCGGGGAGACGGGGCGTCTGCCTGGCTCTCTCTCTGCCGGCCTCGCCTCTGGCGGGTCCCTCCCTCCCTCTCGGGCAGAGTTTTCCGAATTAAAAGGGCAGCCCCGGCCGACCGCCCGCCTGCCTACCTTTGGACGACTGGGGCCGGTCCAGGCAGAAGAGCGTCTCGTTGTCGATGGCCAGCTCGCAGGGCGGGGTGATGTTGCTCCCGTTCCCCAGGAGGCTGTCCACCGCGTCCATCCTGGCCGGCGGCGGCCGGCGGCTCTCCAGCCGGTGCTGGCGGGCGCGCCGGGGAGCCGCTCACTGCCCGTCACTCAGTCCTCCGAATGAGTCTCCCCGGTGCGACCTGCCGTGGGGGGGCCGGGAGGGAGGGTCCTCCAGGTGTGGGCTCTGCCAGCCATTCCTCCAGGAGACGGAGTTCCCTGGCTCAGGCGGCTGGGCAGCACTGGCGCTCCCGTCTTGGGAACGGCAGCCAATGCAAGCCCAGCCCGCTCCCCCTTCCAGGCCCACCCCGCCCGCCCGCCCGCCCCGGGGCCAGTCCTGGGGCCCTGAGCGGAGTCTGGCCTGGAGTTAACCCTTCCCAAAGTGGCGCTGCTTTTACACACACACACATGCACATGCATGCACACGTGGACACAAACACACACACACACACACACACACGCACACACACGCATGCACACGCTCCCCCAGGCCCTCTGGCCTCTGGGCATAGGAACCTGTCACGGTCCCAGGCAGAGGCAGAGTGAGGCCCAACCTGGCTGTGGGAGGGAGACAGGCACCCCCCGCCCGGTAACAGATAGGATAACGCAGAGACCATCAGGGCTAAGGGACACGCAGGGGCTGTGCTCCTGCCTCCTTATAGAAAAGCAATTAGTGCCCTTTTAGCTTTGGACCCGTGCCCAGCCATGTGTGCGCACATAACCGCCCGGCTGGTTGTCACGCCGTTACCAGCCACAGTGTTATTCCTGCCGCAGCCGCCCTGGTTAACCGAAAGGAGGGGGTGGTGTTTTTGAAAAGAGGTTCCTGGATCCGCATAATAAAGAACATGTTGCAAGGTTTCTCCTTCTTTTATTCAAGGATGTGTTGGTTCATCCATTCAGCACCTACTTCTGGAGAGTCACCGTCCTCCGGCACTGTTCTAGGCCCCTAAGCCCATAAGGAACAGGGCGATTTCAGGCAGCGTTCCCCACCACGGGGGGAGGAAAGCAGGAAGACGGGACGGGGAGGAAGGGGCTGAGGGGGCTGATTTAGACGGAGTGGTGGGGAAGGATCCTGGAGGAGGGGCCCAGGATCTGAGACCCAGATGACGAGGGGAAGGGAGCTGGTGAAGACCTGCAGAGAGCATCTTTGAGGAACAGGAAGCACCCAGGCCCTGAGGTGGGAAGGAGCATGGCCTGTTTGAGGAAGGGATGGAAGCAGGGGTGAGTGAGGGTCACACAGGGGGCGGTGAGGTTAGGGAGGGGAGTGGATTGGGAGATCTGAGTTTTCTAGAAAGTTCCGTGGTTTTGGAAGCCTCTGAATGCCCACCACACAGAGGGCTCCGGAGTGTAGACCTCCGGGAAAGCAGGCAACAGCAGGACCCCTGTTTTTGACATCTGTTTGGCTGGGCTGAAACTTGGTCCGTTGGAGAGATACCTCTGGGTCCCCTTATGTACTGACAATCTCAGGTAACAGAGCGACACTATCTTGCCGACTCCCTGCAGGACACCGATGAACTCGATGAGACATCTTTACCATCAAGGCTCAGAGGTGGGGCTGGGAAGACAGTGGCCCCTCTTTTCTTTGACCTATGAACTATCTCATGCTTTAGGCATGGACACCAGGAGTGGAAGGAACATTGGAGAAGCAAGCGGTAGCTATTAAGAGGCTTTGATGTGAGACCCATGATCAAATCCTGGTCTCACTGGGTACCTGCTGGGCACTCCGCAAATTTCTTTTTTTTTTTAATATATTTTAAAATTGATTTCAGAGAGGAAGAGAGAAGGAGAGAAAGATAAACACATCAGTGATGAAAGAGAATCACTGGTCAGCTGCCTCCTGTACACCGCACACCACACAGTGGGGATCACACCTGCAACCCAGGCATGTACTCTGACCAGGAATCGAATGGTGACCTCCTGGTTCAGAGGTCAGTGCTCCACCATGAGCCATGCTGGCTGGGTAGGCAGGTTTCTTAGCCTCTCTAAGACTCATCTCCTTCTTCTGTCAAATAGGGAAGAAAATGACTCCATAGATGTTTGTTATGGAGACTGACTGATTGCCTCAGGGCACTACCTGATACAAACCGAGTTCAGTACATCACAGGTGTTATCATCAGCCCCCTAATCATCACTATTATTTATTTGATGCACAGGGAAGCTGAGGCTCAGCGTGGCCTGTGGCTGGCTGGAGAGAACCAGCGGTGGATGCCCCCGCGTGGGAGTGGACCGGCAGCCCATCCTCGTACCACTTCCTGCAGCCTGAAGCTTTCTTCATCCTCCTGGTGCCTGCAGCTCCTGGGAGCCAGGATTCCTGTCTCAGAGCCTCCTCCTCCCAGCCCCTCCTCCTGCTGACTGTCTCTCCCCAGGGTGCCCCGGGAGAGGACCCGCCTTCTTGGGAGGGGACAGAGTACAGGAACCTTCAGGTACAGCTAAATTCCCCCTCTCTGGCTGCCAGTCCTGAGGGGAAGAGGGAGGCGCCTGCCGAGAGAGAGAGAGAGAGAGAGAGAGAGAGAGAGAGAGAGAGAGAGAGCTGCCCCATCGCTGTGAGAAGCCGGTGGCTGCATCCAAGGCAGAGGTGCAGAGGGAGGTGCAGAGGGCGGAGGCCTGCCCTGGCCTGGCCTGCTGCAGAGCCCGGTTTGGGACAAGCTCCTTCTTCCCTTTCTTCCCTCCCTCCATTCCTTCTTCTCTCCACCTTCCTGCTGCATTCTGTGGGTGAGTGGGCCGGCAGGGGGCTTAGGAGGGCAGGTGCTGGAGGTTTTGTAAGCTCACAAGGCTTGAATGTGGCACAGCTGAGTGCAGTGTGGTACAGGCTTTGGGGCACATCTGGACCGACAGGTGAGCGGTTCAAGAATGTGGATTCCGCCGAAACCACTTTGGCTCCGTGGATAGAGCATCGGCCTGTGGACTGAAAAATCCCAGGTTCGATTCCAGTCAAGGGCATGTACCTGGGTTGCGGGCACATCCCCAGTAGGGGTCGTGCAGGAGGCAGCTGATCGAAGTCTCTCTCTCATTCTAACTCTCTATCCCTCTCCCTTCCTCTCTGTAAAGTATCAATATTAAAAAAAAAGAAAAGAAAAGAATCTGGATTCCAACTGGTTGACTGTCTGCCTCCTGGTGGTCAGTGCACATCATAGCAAGTGTTAGCATATCATTAGCATATTATGCTTTGATTGGTTGAACAGCCGACCAGACACTTAGCATTTAGGCTTTTATTATATAGGATAATATGTAATATTATCCTATCCAGAGGCCCCGAAGTCTGCACTCTTATCCTGCATCCCCGGAGATTCAGACGGAGGCCAGTGACCTCGGGGCCACCTCCCAGGAAGCTCCTGGCAAGGCACGAGGAGGGTGAGCACCGGAGTCAGAGGCGGGAGCCTAAGCCTGGTCTTCACCACCCGCTGTGGGACAGGACAAATCACTTCACCTTTCTGTCTCAGGGAGTGGGAACGTGCATAACAGCCCAATGCCGCCCCCAAAGTCACACAAGGAGGCCCTAGCTCCATCCCTTGGCTCGGTGGACAGAGCAAAGGGTCCTGGGTTCGATTCCGGTCAAGGGCAAGTACCTCTGTTTCAGGCTTCTTCCCGGTCGGGGCTCGTGCATGAGGCAACCTGTAGACGTGTTTCTCTCACATCAATATTTCTCCATCTTTCCCTCTCTCCTCCTCCACTCTCTCTAAAAATCAGCGGAGAAATATCCTCAAGAAAGAATTAAAAAAACAACAACAAAAAGCCATGCAGGGAGAGCACCCATGAGTAGAAAAAAACTGGGGACAGAGCCCTGGACACTCACCTATGATTAGCGCATTACGATGAATTCTAGGGACACTCTGTTTATTCCCTTGATTATGGGCAGGTTAAGGGTTTGGGTCTCCAGGACCCTAGCACAGTGCCTGGCATATAGAATGTGTTTGGGAAATATCCTATATAATAAAAGCCTAAATGCTAAGTGTCTGGCCGGCTGTTCAACCAATCAAAGCATAATATGCTAATGATATGCTAAGGCTGCTCAACTGCTCGCTATGATGTGCACTGACCACTAGGAGGCAGACAGTCAACCAGTTGCTATGATATGCACTGACCATCAGGTGCTCCCGCCAGTAGGTTAGTTTGCTACTGGGGTCCAGCCAATCAGGACTGAGATGGGCTGGACAGGCCCTGGAGCCCTCCTGGGATCCCTCCCCAGCTGGTCAACCTCCCGTGTCCCTCCACGGCCTCTCTCATGCGCCGGTGGAGTCCCTCGGCCTGGCCTGTGTCCTCTTGCAACCCAGGACCCCTTGGTGTTAGGAGCCAGGAGATAAGAGTGGAAACACCCGGAGATCTGCCTCTGCCTACAGGCTTTCTGTAGTTTCAATCACATAGTCAGCCTCTGGCTATGTCCTCAGCAGGCCATAAGCTCCCCAGGTATTCCAGTGGGTGAGGCTATTGTTTCCCCTCTCAGGAGCCAGGAGATAAGAGATACAGCAAGGGTCGTGGAAT